>LNAC01000183.1:336742-543225 GCA_002007465.1 Ailurus styani
TAGCTGCCTCCTCGGTCTCCCCCGTAGCTGCCTCCTCGGTCTCCCCCGTAACCGCCTCCTCGGTCCCCACCGTAACTGCCTCCTTGGTCCCTACCATAGCCACCCCCACTTCTGTCTCCACCATAGCCACCCCCACTTATATCTCCTCCGTAGCCGCTGCCGCCAATTCTGTCTCCTCTGTAGCCACCGCCGCTCCTGTCTCCTCCGTAACTGCCTTGGTCTCCGCCTCTGCTCCCACGACCTCTATATCCCCTCTCTCCACCGTAGCCTCTTCCCCGGAAGTTTCCTCCCGAGTGATGAGAATCCTCTGGTCTGGGCTCATTACACTGGTTGCAGGAATTCCTCTAAGCAAAGTTCATATTTCCACATGATAGATTAGGACAAACCCAATCCCCACTTTTGGGGTCTCCACCTCTCCCCTGAAAGCCTCCATGACCTCTATATCCTCCACGGCCTTGTTGCCCACCTCCACTTCCACCTCCTCTCATGAATTCGGGTCTTCTGGTAGCAAAGGACACTTTAATGATGTTGCCATGGAATTCTTTTCCATCAAACCAGTCAATGGCTGCCTTTGCTGAAGGAGGGTCATCAAATGACACTGTTGCCTCTCCTTTTGGCTTCCCCGTGTGCTTGTCTGTATACAGATTTATCATTGGTTTTCCCATCTTCTTATTTGTCTTGATAATTCCTATTTGTTTAAAGAACTCTTCCACTTGATCTGTAGACACACCCTCCCCAAGTCCTTGCACAAAGATTGTGTTGTTATCTGAATTATCAGATTCTGAATCAGCATCTGGTCTGGGTCCATAATCCCTGTGACCACCAAAATTTTTGAAGCCACCGCGGTCACCACCACTTGATCCCGTCATAGGACCTCTTCCATCCTTGTCATATTCCCCACGCCCTCTACCTCCTCCCTGTGACCTGCCATATCCTCTATTATCTTCTCCATACCTACTCATATCACGACAGTCATCTTGTGTGTGGTGGCTATAATTCTCCCTTTGTGAATGGTAGGGCTGCTGATTTTGATTCTAGGAATCATGCTGCTGACCATAATTTGACTGATCATCATATGAACCTTGATGTTGATCATAGCCTGACTGTTGGTCATACGAATCTTGTTAACCATAGTCTGACTGGTCATATGAAGGCGCTCTTCCACCTTGGTCTCCTGATGATTCTGTGCTTTGCTGTCCCTGGTTATGATATGATGGCTGGCCATATGAGCTCTGCTTTTGATTCTCGTAACCACTGTAGGATTGTGAATAACCTGATTGGCTTTGTCAATAGCTGGAGTAGCTGCCATAGTTCTGTCCATATGAGGAATCAGTAGTTTGTCCATAGCCAGAATAGCTTTGTGATGCTTGTCCATAACTTTGGTTGCCATGATTTCGATAGGAGTAACTTTGCTGTTCACCCCCAGACCGTAAGTTCCAGAATCCGACATGACTAACGGCCACAGCGCGGAGTCCCCAGAGCCCGCCGAGAACAAGGAGTAAGAGAGCCAGGCAGTGCGGCGGCCGGAGCTGTACTGAGGGTGGCGTGGCAGACCCTCCTGGATTTTGATGCTTGTTCCCGTCGCCAAATTAGGGAAATTCTGTACTATAATTTGCTCCCATATACCTTCTGCCCCTCTCTCACTCTCTTCCTCTTCTGGGATCCCAATTATTCTAATATTGTTTCTTCTTATGGTATCACTTATTTCTCGAATTCTCCCCTCATGGTCCAGTAGTTGTTTGTCTCTCTTTTCCTCTGCTTCTTTATTCTCTGACATTTTGTCTTCTAAATCATTAATTCTGTCTTCTGCCTCATTTATCCTAGCAGTAAGAGCCTCCATTTTTAATTGCACCTCGTTAATAGCTTTTTTGATTTCAGCTTGGTTAGATTTTAGTTCTTTTATTTCTCCAGAAAGGATTTTTATTTCTCTAGAGAGGGCTTCTCTATTATCTTCCATGGTTTTTTCGAGCCCAGCCAGCACCTTAAGAATTGTCATTTTGAACTCTTATTCTGTCATATTACTAACGTCCACATTGATTAGGTCCCTAGCCGTCATTACTGCCTCTTGTTCTTTTTTTGTGTTGATTTTTTTCGCCTTGTCATTGTATGCAGATAGAATAGATGAATGCGAGAACAAAATACTAAAGGGTAGCAATGACCCCAGAGAAATATACACTAACCTACTCAGAAGAGACCTAGAACTGGGGAGAAAAGAAAGAGGGAAAAAAACCAAAAAAGCCAAAAAAAACCCCAAAATCAAACAAACAAAAGCAAAACAAAACAAAAATAAATAAAACAAAATCCTATATCTATATTATCTGTTTCTATATCTATCTCTGTCTCTGACTCTATATCTATCTATATCTATTAGTTTGGTGAATTGAACAGACCCTATATGTACACCAAAAATAAGGTTAAATACAATAAAGGGATAAAATATGACTATAACAATGAAAATTTTAAAAGATTAAAAAGCGTTGATAAGATATAATAGTTAAAAACGTTAAAATAGGAAAAAGGAAAAAATTTAAAAGAGTAAGAAAAAAAATTCAAAGAATTTAACATTGAACGACTAAAGAATCATGGGGAAAAAAGCCATTAATTCTCTGCATTGCTTTCCCCTAGCTCCGGAGTTCCACAATTCTCAGCAATCTTGAACTTGGCTTTGGTTGGATTTTTTTTTTCTGGTCTTCTGGGGGAGGGGCCTGTTGCTGTGATTCTCAAGTGTCTTTGCTGGAGGTGGAATTACACCGTCCTTGCCAGGGGCCAGGCTAAGTAATCAGCTCGGGTTCACTCTCAGAGCTTTTGTTCCCTGGACGCTTTCCGTACTGCGTTGAAGGACGGGACTGAAAATGGCGGCTCCCGGCCTCCTACCCGGAGGAGCCGAGAGCTCGGCGCCTTAGTCCTCAATGCGCCCTCAGAGAAAAGCAGTCCATTCCTCCTGTCTGCCTGGTCTCCGGTCACACTCCAAGCTCACAAGGCCTCTGACCGAGCATCACTATCTCTGGCGTGTGGCCCCGTTTAGAATCTCCAAACCTGGCCGATTCCTGCAGCTGCTACTGTGCTGCCCTTCCCGGAGGAGGAAGGAGGGGTCTCTCTGGGTCTGCCACCCGTGGGGTCCCCGCTCACTGAGCAGTGGTCCGACTGTGCCTCAGGTCACGGCCTAAGGTATCACTGAGCTGAGAGACTCCTTCTCAGCTCGGCTCCATCTCTCCCGCCGGCTTCTCTCTCATACCTGGGAGCTCGGTCGCGCTCAGACACCCCTGGTCTTTTTGTGTCCCCGCGGGTCCTGAGACCACACTGTCCCCATGAGGGTTTCACCCCCTGCTTGGCCTCTGGGGCGACGTCCCTCAGTGGAGCCGACTTCTCACAGTTCCGAGTCTGTGCTCCGCTGCTCGCTCCCTTGCCGGCAGCCGGCCCCTCCCCCCGGGNCCCCCGGGTCTATCCTCCCGTCGCCTCAGATTCACTTCTCTGCACCTCCTACCTTCTGAAAAGTGGTCGATTTTCTGTTCCTAGAATTGCTGCTCTTCTTCTCTTCAATCTCCTGTAGAATTTGTAGGTGTTCAGAATAGTTTGATAGCTATCTGGGTGAATTTCTGGGACCTGATGATAATTGGTCTCCTACTCCTCCGCCATCTTGCTGCTTCTCCCAGAGTGCATTTATTTCTATTTCTCTTGGCTTTTTAAAACTAGCAAACAGTATGTAGTAGAGGTATTTCTTAGTATAAACAAATCTAGCTCACGTTCTTTACACGTCATGGTTCTATTTTCAACAAGAAAGGAGAGAGATTGATCCTCAGCAGTTCATCTTCTGGACTTGTAAATGCTTTCCATGTTTTAAGGCATTTCCCGCTACCCTGAGATGTTGCCCTATTTCTCTCTTTCTCACGTACACCTCTTGCCTGGAGACAGACATCCATTCTACCCCTGGTTACCCAGGGCTTTTTTTGTTTCTGGTTTTCACCCCTTTGATATGGACCATTCTTTGTGTTGGTCTCATCTATTATGTACTGGAACTTGGATACGTGGTGCTGCTGTTTCCTCATTGATCTTTCAGAGGCTCCTCATAATTTCTGGTTCACTAAAATCTCCCCAGCTGTATTTTCTAGTTCAGCTTTTGGTTACTTTTTATAATTGTCTTCGATAGGTTCTTTGTTTTGAGAGGGAGGATACACTAGAATATGTACTCACTTTATTATCTTGAAACCGGTAATTACTTCCCACTGCCTGAATTTTTCCTTCTTTCATTTTATGAGAATCTAGAATAAAATAGACCTTTGTACGTCCACCTGATACTCTTGTGGGGAGACATGTATTAGGGAGCAGTAAAATGATTGAGTTAGAGCTGTTCCTAGTATCTCCTTCTTTCTTCCTAACTTTGTTTCCATTCAATAATACCTTCTTCATTTTGACGTGGACTTGCCTTGCCTTTTCTTATTATTCTTACTATTCACACGGTAAGTTGCAGTCTGTTAGCCAGATTTAGAGTTCAGGTGTCATTAATAAAACCATAAAATTTCTCTTTGGCCCACTATCCACCCTTTTCAGAGGACTTTATATTTGCCTTTGAAATATTTTCAACCCGTGTTGTTGATTTTTAAGACTTTAGAAATGGAAAATTTTCAGACCTTTTAACAAAAGTATTTCTTCTCTGTTACAGTCTTGAATTTGGCTTAGTGCTCTCGTTTATAGTTATAAAATACAGTTGTGTACAGTATATGAAATAATGAAATGTGGTCTAACATATAACAATAGCTCATGTCCCTTTCCCATTTTAATTAAGTTGTGATTTTTTGGGGAGCCTGACAAATTAGATAAAGGTTGTTTATTTATAGATCTTTCTGACATGTAAATAAATCATACTGAAACTTTTCTTGTATACTGGGCCACCATTTAGTATCTTAAGATGTATTCATGGAAGAGAAAAGTGGTATAGGGCCCAGAGGCACCAACTTGGGAAATTAAACCTAGAAATTTGGTGATCTTGGTTCCACGCCCTAATCTAATGTAGATTATTTAGCAAAAGGTTCTTACAGAGATTCTATCACTGTGAATATAAACTTCACAGATATGTTTAGTAATTTCCTTATTTATTTTGTTAATGTAATTATAGTATCTAATAGTGCCACTGCTAGGGAAATCTAAAAAACATTATACTTTGGCAACTTGGAAAAGCTACTTTTATATAAAATTTGATCCTGGGAATGAGTATATGGACAGAAGACTTAGTTTTCCCTGTTCTTCTCAAGAAACTGTTTTCTGCCATCATAGAATGAAATTTTGTATACCTAGAAGAGATCTAGAATTATCTACAAGTTTTTATCTAATATCTGTTAGATACTATCTAGAAGTTTTTTTACAGGTGAGGAAACTGAGACCCAGAGAGGTAAAGGTAAATTGGTGTAAGGTTTACCAAGATAATGAAGAGTCCTATATCTCCACCCTGGCCTGCCCTGCATTTTTCTGATATGTATATAGTTTCACCTGTGTATCACATTTATTCCTACACATCTGTTTCAGAAAGCCAAAAGTATCTCTCTCTGAAATTTTTTTGTTCTAATACAGCTGAAATTTAGTTGAGGCTCTTCCGGTTGCCTATACATTTATTCATCTCCCCCACCCTCTTATACTTTTCTTGAGTGTCTCGATAGATTATATAGCAACTTCTTTAGTCAATTATTAGTGGAGTCCAGATGGAATCAGGGATTAAAGACCTGGGAAAGTTGTCATGAATGGCATTATTTTTTCCTCACACACAGGAAAAAGAATAGGGTGCCAGATTTGTCTATTGAGTGACTTTTTGCTAAATTTTTAATTTGATGAAATCAATGGGGTAGAGGCTTTTTTTTTTTTAATTCACAAGTGGTTATTCCCTGAAAATTTGTTTTTGTCTTTATGGGTTTGTTTTGGGGATGGGAATGAGAAGAGGAGAGCAACGTTTATTTTCTTCCTAGCTAAAACCGAATTTATGTTTTTGTGTTTTACTCCAATATAAAATTTGTTAAATAAATCCTGAACTGGTAATGATTAATACTATTCATTTTGATACAACAGGACAGAAATGATTCTGCTGATGATCGAAGTATTTGTCATGTGTGGCACGTGGATATAGAAGCTCTTCCAGAATGGATAAACTGCCTAATACAAAAAGTAAGTTCCTTAGTTTCTGACTAAAATTAGGAACTTACTACTTTCAGGATTTTTTGTCCTCATTCTAGAGCTATTTTTCTTGAATGCATTGTTTCAAGAGATAAGAAAAGGGTCTGTACCTCTTGATTACACCTACTGCCTTCATTATTACTGGAGTGTTTAGGGTACTTTTCTATCTCACACTTTAAAACATGGTATTTCCCCTTCCTTGATTGCTCCTCCCACGTTATTTACTGCTTCCCTTATTTCCATATATGCACAATGAGGCATTGCCTGTGCAAACTATCAATTCCCCTACTCCACTATTTTCACTCTCCACGCTTCCTTTCTCCCCTCTCTGATTTATATAGCTATTTATAATTTATATACATACACATATAATATGTAACATATAGTACTTGTAAGTATGCATGAGCTTATATGACCTATATAAATATAGGCATAAATACACACAAACCCCCCCCACACACACAGACATGCATGTGCACACACTTAACCCACATACATATACAGCTTACTGGTCTTGTTAATTGCCTAGCTCCCCTACTAGAATAAAAACTCCATAAAGTCAGAAGTTTTTCTCTTTTGTGTATTAGTGTATCTCTAGCACCTAGAACAATGCCTACCGAGTAAATGAAATGTCCTGTTATTCATGTATGCATATGTGTATAAAATAAACTGGATAATTAATGATTATCAGTGGCACAATCAAAATCAAATTACCACATTTTTAAGGCTTCTTTTTTTTTTTTTTTTTTTTAAGATTTTATTTATTTATTTCACAGAGGGAGAGAGATCACAAGGAGACAGAGAGGCAGGCAGAGAGAGAGAGAGGGGGAAGCAGGCTCCCCGCCGAGCAGGGAGCCCGATGCGGGCCTCGATCCCAGGACCCTGAGATCATGACCTGAGCCGAAAGCAGAGGCATTAACCCACTGAGCCACCCAGGCGCCCTTTTTAAGGCTTCTTAATGAAATATTATAAGAGCAGGAACTCACCTTGTTAACAGTATGATGATATTATTTCTCACATTTTGAAACACATATTAGAAAACTGTTAAGTAATATGATTTTTGAAAAAAACATAGTTGCCATTCTCCACTGACTTTTTTGTTGTTAAAAAATAACATTTGATAGATACCCTCTGCATTCATTCTCACATTGTAATGATTTCCTGGGAACATGCCAGTGCGCTGGCTTTAGCTATCCTGAACTTTACAGAATGTATGAGGGCACTGCAGATATTCCACTATCTCTCCTCAAAAAAACAATTTTAAGCCAGTTCGTTATTAATTTCGCACTTGAATGTAGAAAATGCACTGTTAGGTATGCAACCAATATCTTTTGGTTGTATGTAAAAAGGCAGGAAGAGCTTTATTCTGTTGATTGGGTAAAATTCCCTCCCACAGTGTTTGGTATGCAAGAAGGGTATCAAAACAGACACTTTTCTGTGAGATTTTACTTGCAAATTAAGCTCTGTAGACTGATTTGCTTCCTGGTTCCATAGTGTATTTTTCTTTTCATTAGTTCACACTGTATCCATATTCAACCTATTGTTTGAGAGACTCTTTTAGAATGCTTACGAGTACTGTTGGGATGGGTGTGATGTGCAATATATTATCATTCTAGAACTTTGGAGTTGCTTATCTCTATTAGAAGGCTTGTTTCCCTTTACTGTTCTGCCTACCAATCAGAAAACAGAAAGCTAGCCTTTTCTGTGGCATAGAAAACTTTCATGTGGTTAGCTTAAAAAAAAAAAAAAACAAAAAAAACCTCACATTCTCTTTGATTACTTTACAATGAGAACATTGTCTTACTTTCCTTTATTACCTGTAGGCCCAGTGGACAGTTGGAAAACTGAATTGCCCTTTCTGTGGGGCCCGTTTAGGGGGCTTTAATTTTGTCAGCACTCCAAAATGTTCCTGTGGCCAGCTTGCAGCTGTACATCTCTCTAAGAGCTGGACCGATTATCAGCCAACACAGGCAGGCCGACTAATGAGACCATCGCTGAAACACTTGTCACATCCTAGAGTTCAGTCAGGTTGTGACAAGGAAACTCTGCTGACAGGTGGCGCCTCCAGAAACAGAAATCACGGGTTTTTAAATATGGCCCAAAATAATAATGGCTCTGGAAGATTAACAGAAGCACTCTGCCTGGAGGTACGATCAACATATTTTCAGATGAAGAATGAAAAACTGCTCTTCAAAGCATCAGATCCAAAATACCAGCTTTTTGTTCCTCAGCTTGTGACTGGCAGATGCACTACAAGAGCTTTTCATAGGAAATCACATAGTTTGGATCTGAACATCAGTGAGAAACTGACTTTGTTACCCACTTTTTATAAAATACATAGTAAGACTACTGCCTGTCCCAGGCTAAATGAAACACAGCCTATTCACCTTTCAGGCTTGCCTTTAGAATCTAGTAAAAATAACTGTTCCTTTCAGATTTCATCCAATTTTGATCCTAATATGCTGCTGCAAAGATTTTCAGTGGCTCCCTGTGAGACCCAGACACAAAGAGGAGGAGAATTTCAGTGTGGTCTAGAAGCTTCTGCAGTGTACTCTGACCATGCGAGTTCTAACAACCTGACTTTCTTGATGGACCTGCCCTCAGCTGGCAGGAGCATGCTGGAGGCCTCGGACCAGGAAGAGCCTCTCTCTGCACTGGACTTCCTGCGCTCCGGCAGTTTCTCATTGGGGGCCATTAACCAGAGGCTCAGTAAGAGAGAAAGGAGCAAGTTGAAAAATCTGAGACGGAAACAACGAAGGCATGAAAGATGGCTACAGAAGCAGGTAATTTTTTGAAGAGTTTTCTAAAAATTCCATATTGTAAATCTTGGGGTTTGGAGAGAGGAGCTAACTGAATACCTACATTATAAAAACATGATTTTAGTGAGTGTTGAAATGACATTTCTGTCTAGGTGGACTTAATCGTGCACCTCTCTTAACATCAGCAAGTGTAAACCTGTCTCTGTTCACGTTTGTTTAGGAAATGTCCTTTTGGGAAGTTTTCCTCAATTCTGATATTTCACATGAATTTTAATCTCATGATATTGAGATGAGATTGTCATATACATTTAAAATTTATTCACGTTGGGATTGTTTGCAATGATTTTATGTCAGGTTGAAACAATGAAGTTTTTCTAATTCAATCTAGTGACAAATTCATTGACTTTCATCACTTTTAGCTTAAGTGAGTATTTTTAAGGAACATTATGTAATTATGTGCTCATATGATCCAGATATGGTTAACTCTACTAATTTGTGAAGTTTATCTTAATAATAATTGACCTGACTGTAATTTTATAGGAAAGTATGCTTCTCTGTGGTTTAAACTCCTGTATCTATAATGATATGTTCCAAAATGGTTATGTGAAGGTACTGAACAATAAATTGCAGGTGCTCTGGAGACTAATTAAAGCCAGTGGATGTGGTGCTTATGAGGATTTGGAAGTTTGAGGACCAGTATATTTCTACGTAGACTTTTTTTTGCAAATTGCCTTTGTTACCTACTTGTTTATAGTAAATAGCAATCCTTATTAATCAGTATGTTGAATATTAACAACATCCACAGAGCTTAAATATAGAAAGCTGCAACTTTGCATAATCATTTTTTTAAACAATTCAGCGAACTCATTGCTTATCCTAGTCATAGACTGAATAGAATAAAATTACTGCATTGAGTGCTTCAAGCAGGTTATTTTTCATCATTTGGTTAGAGAATATAATTATAGGTAATTGTTATATTTTTGACTGGATGCTGAGAAGAGCACTGTAGTTTGGTTTATTTGCAAGTGATTGTGTAATGTGGCATCAAAGCATATATTGTAGAATGTAAAAAATGAATATATTTTAGCACCATTATATACTTCGGGTTAGTATATTGAAGCTATAAAGTACAATATTTTTATTGAAAATTTGACTTAAACCCATAGATAAATTGGAGGTGGTCATATATTAAGTGAATATTCAGAAAGTCTACCTTAAAAACAATGTAAGGGCTTAAAATAATTCTCAAACAAGTAGAAATTTAAAAGAAGCATAAAAATTATACTTGCTCTGTACTCTAAATATATGCAGATAACATCTTTGCAATTTTTAAAAATGTGTTTAATTCTTCAGCTGGGTACTTCTGAAAACTTAAGCTATATTACTGATTATTTTCCATCATAAGAACACTATTTTTATACAACTTAAAGCTAAGCAAGACCAACATCAGTGTTGTGTTGTTTTTTAATAAGGTTACTTTTATTCATTCACATACGTGTGGCTTAGCCAAACTGCTTGGCTAATTAATCAGAACGAAGGAGTTCTAGTCATACCTGTGACAGGTCAGTATAGAGAGTGCCAGGGTAGGGTCCTAGGAGGATTGTTTGGTTGCATGGGAGCTACTGGCAAACAAATGCTGAATGTCTCCTTAGCAAAGAAAATTTGAAAGTCTGTAGCGGCATGGAAATGACATATGAGTTAGTGATGTGAGTGCACACCCTGGTTAGAGCCCAAAAGAAGAATAATTTTCAACAGTTTTGTTAATTCAAGCAAAAAGATAAGTCCTGGAAAGATTTCATAGCTGAGATTAAATTAATGGCTTAGCTATTCAGCTCATTCCATGTTTAGTAAAGACTAGTTAATTCTGTAAACATTTATCAAATACATGTTTCATATACCATGCCTTTGAGTAATGACTTCAAGGCAGATCCTGCCCTTTTTTATTTTTTAAAAGATTTATTTATTTTAGAGAGCTAGTGCTCACATAAATGGTGGGAGGGGCTGAGGGAGAGAGAGAGAGGGAGAGAAGCAGACTCCCTACTGAGCACAGAGCCGGACGCGGGGCTCCATCTCAGGACCCTGAGATTGTGATCCGAGTTGAAAACAAGAGTCTAACACCTAGCCAACTGAACCACCCAGGTACCTCCTTCCTTTTTTAAATAAGGAAGATAAGCATACAAGATATAAAGGAAAGGTTACCTATTGTTAATGACAATTTTTTTTAAGTTTAAAATAATTGGTTGGGAAATCTAGATTTATGACTTTCATTTGATATTTTAGTGATTTCTTTTCCCCACAGACTAGACATCCTTATGTGGCAGATACCATGATAGAAAATGTTAATGACTCCACAAAAAGTTATTTAAATTTTTGAAGCTTAGGGATATAATGAGATTAATATTGAAATAGAAACTAAAACCAATTTTCAGTGTTTTATTCAACGGATATTAATTAAGCTTCTACTTTGAGGGAAAGAATGCTGAACAAATCTTTTTTATTCACCATAACCTTGTTGGGTTTCTGTTTTAGTTTTTGTAATTACTATTCAATAAAATAGATTTATTCTTGGCATATAGCTCTATGATCTAAACACACAGATTCATATAACCACCACAGTGGGGATACAGAGCAGTTCTATCACCCCTAAAATCTCCCTTGTGCCTTTATAATTGCGCTTTGATTATATCTTTATAATTATATCCTTGTCGTATCTCTACTCTCTGAAAACCATTGATCTGTTCTCTATTACTTTAGCTTGTCTTTTTGATGTTACAAAATAATAATGTAGTGCTATAAAATCAGAATCATATAATATATAACCTCTAGAGACTGGCTTCTTTTATTCAGTATTGAGTTACTCAGTGTGTTGAGTTGGGAGAGTTCTTTATATATTTTGGATTTTAAGTTTTTCATCGCATATGTGATTTGTAAAGATTTCCTCTGAGTTTGTAGTTTGTCATTTAGTCTCTTAATTTTTTTTTCTGTAGAGCAAACATACTTAATTTTGATGAAGCCTGTTTTCCCCGTTTTTTTTTTAATTTTATTTTTATTATTTGCCCAAGGGGTACAGGTCTGTGAATCATCAGGCTTACATCTTTCACAGCATTCACCAAAGCACAAACCCTCCCCAATGTCCATAACCCATTTTTCCCCGTTTTTTAAATGGATTATGCCATTGGTGTCATACCTACGACCTTTTTTGCCTAATTCTAGGTTGTGAAGATTTTTTTCCTATGGCTTCATCTAAATGTTTTTTTAACTTTAAGTACCACATTAAGAATTATGATTTATTTTGAGTTTATGTCTTTTAATAAAGTGTGAGATTTCAGTTGAGGTTCATTGTTTTACGTAGAGATGCTTGTTCCAGCACCATTTGTTGAAAACACTGACCTTTCTCCACTGAAATGCTTTTGCAGCTTTGTTGACCAATTGGCTGTATGTGTGGGGGTTCTATTTTTGCACTATCTATTCTCTTCAGTTCATTTTCACGTCTATCTCATTGCCAGGAGTCCTTTTTCTTAGTTGTTGTAGCTTTAATAAGTCATAAAGTAGGATCCTGTGATTCCTCTAACTTAATTGTTCTTTTTCAAGCTTGTTTTATTTATTGTAGTTTCTTTGCCTTTTCACGTAAAATTTAGAACTACCCTGTTTATTTACCAAAAAAATCCTGTTGGGAGTTTGATTGTAATTATACGAAATCTATAGATCAACTTGGGGAAAACTGAAGTCATTACTATGTTGATTTTCCTAATCCTTGAACGTGGTATGTCTCTCCTTTTGTTTAGGCCTTTGATTTCTTTCATCCATATTTTTGCACTTTTTAGCATTCAGAACCTGTGCGTGTTTTGTTAGATTTATACCTATTTACTTTTTGATGTTGTTAATTAAAAAATTTTTTTTTAATTTGTGTATTGCTAATGTACAGAAACACAATTGATTTTTGTTTTGGACTTCGTATCTTGTTATTTGAAAGTACGGATATTTTGATATCAGATTTATCCCTAAATATTCATACTTTTTACTGTTGTAAAATCATACTGTTTTCTTAAGTTTGAATTTCCAGTTCATTGATAATATGTAGAAATAAAATTGAGTTAGAATGTTGATCTTATGTCTTCCAACCTTTATAATCTTATGTGGTAGGAATAATAGTTGTTTTGTAGATTCCATTGTATTTTCTACTAGATGATCATGGTGTCTGCAAATAAATACAGCATTACTTCTTCCATTTTTTTTTTTTTAAAGATTTTATTTATTCATTTGACACACAGAGAGAGATTACAAGTAGGCAGAGAGGCAGGCAGAGAGAGAGGAGAGAGGAGGAAGCAGGCTCCCTGCCGAGCAGAGAGCCCGATGCGGGCCTCAATCCCAGGACCCTGGGATCATGACCTGAGCCGAAGGAAGCGGCTTTAACCCACTGAGCCACCCAGGCGCCCTACTTCTTCCTTTCCAATCCAGAATTTTTCCCCCTTTTTTCTTTTTTTTCTTTCTTTTTCTTTTTTGTTTCGTCATTGAAGTAGTTAGAACATTCAATACAGTATTATTGAGCAGAGATGAAAACAGACACCTTTGTCTTTTTCCTGATATTAGGAAGAAAGCATTCAGTCTCTCACCATTAAGTATGATGTTAGTTTTAGATGTTTTGTAGATAGCCTTTATCAGGTTGAGGAAGTTTCCTTATATTCCTAGTTTGCTGAAAGTTTTATTATGAATGGATGTTGAGTTTTGTCAAATGTTTTCTATCATCACTTGATAGGATTATGTGTTTTCAAAGTTAATATTATTATACTGAGTCAGTCTTTCAGTCCCACAGTAAACACCACTTTTATTATGTTGTATTTTTCTTCCTATATATTGCTGAATATTATTTGCAATAATTTTTGAGTTTTTTTTCTAACCTCTGTACATAAGGGATATTGGCCTAATGTTTTCTATGTTTTTGTGTTTTTGTATAGTTTTGATACCCGGATAGTACTGGTCATGTAAAATGAGTTAGGAAGTAATCTTTCCACTTCAATTTTCTGGAAAATATTTTGAAGAATTGATGTTATTTTTTCTTAAATACTTGTTAATGAAATTTTCTGGGCCTGAAAATTTCTTTTTTGGAAGGTTTTGAACTGAATTCAGTTTCTTTAGTACTTATAGAACAATTTATATATCTCTTTCATTTTGGGTAAGTTTTAATAGTTTGTTGTTTTCAGTGAATTATCTAAGTAGTTGAAATTGTGTATTAGTATTGTTCGTAATATTCCCTTATCCTTTTAATGTCTCTTGGGTTGGTAATGATATCCCCTTTAAAATCCTTAAAATTAACGGTGGTTTGTATCTTCTCTCTTGCTCTCTTTTTTCTTTTTTTTTTTTTTTAAGTTTTGCTAGAAGATTATTAATTTTATTGATCTCTTCAAAGAACAGGCCTTGGATTTCAATTATATTTTCTATTGTTTGCTACTTTTAATTCTTAATTTCTGCTCTTACCTGTAATATTTTCTTTCTTCCTTTCATTTTTCTTTCCTCTTAGAAAAAAAATAGCTGCTTACTGATTGGAAACTTAGGAAGTTATCGTTCGGAAATCTTTTTTTTCCTCATTTAAGCATTTAATGCTGTAAACTTCCCTTTAGTTACTGCATTAGCTACATCCTATAACATTATGGTTGTATTTTTATTATAATTCAGCTCAAACTATTTTCTAATTTCCTTTGGGGCTTTTTTTTTTTTTGGCCCATGTTGTTTGTCTGAGTAGTTAGTATAATCATGAAAAGACTAATTCTAGCATTTTGAGGATATTAATAAAAAATTTCTTCCTGGGGAAAATATTTCTTCCTCTGGATTGAGGGAAAGTAAAGCTGTTTCTAGTATAATTGCATAATATTTTTAAACAATTCTTTGTAAACAGCATTTCATTCTATTGTGTTTTCATTTTTTAACCTTAAGTCTATTTAATATGAGTAAAGAATATGTCTCCTTAAAGCCCATATGAAACTATTGTGAAAAGAGAATTTACCTCATTTTTCTCTGGAGTGTTGCTCATTAAGTTGTTACTTTGGAATTGTTTCTACCTTCCAAGAAGTCACCATCTAGTGAGATAATAAGATATAAATAAGCAGTCAGTTTTAATAGGCATCACCAAATACCTTAATCTTGTTTTCCTGCCATTTCAATTGATTTCAAAATATAGATAAATGAATAACTGTGGAGCAAAATTACATGGAATTGTTAATTCCTTTTCCTTAAGATCTAAATTTTCTAATACTTAGCACAATGCTCTGAACACAGTAAGTGATTGAGATTTTTTTTAATAAAAGCTTTTTTATTTTAGAATAGTTTTAGATTTATATAAAAGTTGTGAAGCTAGGTCAGAGATTTCCCATATGCCCCCACCTAGTTTACTGTATTATTAATATGTTAGTGGGGAGCCTGGGTGGATCATTTGGTTAAGTGGCTGGGTCTTTGTTTTGGTTCAGGTCATGATCTCAGGGTCCTGGGATCAAACCCTGAGTCAGGCTCCACGCTCAGTGGGGAGGCTGCTTGAGGATTCTCTCTCTCTCCCTCTGCCCTTCTCCCTGCTCGCATGTGCATGGTTTCTCTCTCTCTCTCTCTTTCTCTCTCACTAAAATAAGATTAGGAGTAAGAGACTCTTAATCTCACGAAACAAACTGAGGGTTACTGGGGGGTGGGAGGGTAGGGACAGGGTGGATGGGTTATGGACATTGGGGAGGGTTTGTGCTATGGTGAGTGCTGTGAAAGGTGTAAGCCTGATGATTCACAGACCTGTACCCCTGGGGCAAAAAAAAAAAATGTGACAATATGTCCAATACTAGGTACCAGGAAAGCTTATTATAGACTCACTGCCCATGGTTTTTACTGGATGGTTCCCTAGGCCCACAGAAGTAGTGTGTGGCAGATCAGATCCCAGAGTCCATGCTGTTAACGATTATACCGTGACCTCTGAAGAAAGATTCTCCTCACATGTTTTATCATTCTTAGATGATTAAGAAAATATCTTATTACCACATACCTTTATATTTCTTTCATCCTTTTCTGCATTAATGTCCATGGGGTAGATCCACTCTTGGTCAATAACTATGCTAAATATTGAAGATACAGCAATGAATGAAATAGGATTCCTCCACTCAGGGACCTTTGAGTGAAGTGGGGAGACACATATGAACATCAGTGATCTTTTTCTTAGGTATTTGCAGAGATGTCATATCATATAGGGCACTTTGGCCAACAGCTTATTTGACTTAGGATTGTTTTTGGCCAAGACAGTGAGATGCACTGGAGAATTCCAGAGCATTCACAAAGAAGCAAGTTTGATTGGGAAAGGGTGGGAAGATTGTGTGAAAGTGGTACGATTGATGACAGAGAAGAGAGGAGAAATGGTTAGCTGGGAAAGAATTGTGATGGAGTGGTCAGAAACATATGTTTGATTTTGAGGATGTGATGTAGCTGCTGAGTAGTTTTAGACTAGGTCCATGGTAAGAGCTCAGTAAGTGGTTGCAGAGCGTATGAATTGAACAAATAAATGACATATCCAATGCTTCAGGCATAGAAAATTAACCAATTCTGGCTAATGTTGGTTTTCTTAAATCTAGCTACAAGTTGGAATCCTCTGAGGAGCTTCTAAAAATGCCACTGCCTGGCCTCTATCACGTTATATTTCACTTGGTGTAGACTGGGCATCACTACATGTGTCTATTAAAATATATATACATACAATATATTTAATTTTCAAGTGATTCCCAACATGTAACCAGAGTTGAGAACTATTGGAAAGAAGGAAGATCAACAAAAAGCCAATTAAAAAGTGGGTTAGAAGTCAATTTCTGGAGTCTTCGACAAAGGATGTATTTTCAAGAACAACGAGATTTTATTCTGATGACTGGTACAGAGGAAAGGCAGCTGGCTAGATAGAACCAGGCTGAGAAGGAACTAGATGAAAAACCATACTGGAAAAGACAAGATACTTTGATCTTACCTTCTAACACCTAATATAGCTCCTTGCATGACAATGCAAATACTTCTGTCCAAGTAACATTTGATATATTCACATCGCTTTTCTAAGTCTGGCATTAAGAGAATGAGTTTTGACTAAGCAAGCCAGGGGGAGGGAATGGAATGGAGAGTTTGTGGCGGTGGGAGTGCTGGAAAGAAGAGTTTAAAGTTACTGAGCTTCAACATGTGCTGCATCCAGTACAAGGTGTTTTACTTGGATCGGCTCTCCCATGAGCTGGTAGCTTGTGAAACAGGAAGGTAGGCTTTGGACACTACAGAGGAGCATGAAAGCAGTGACTCCTTCAGACACTGAGGGGAAAAGGCAGCGGGTGTAAGGGAATGGCAAGGATATGTGGTGTCCTATCCCAAAATCTGGAAAAGGCCGATTTGTTTAGGGAAGAGAAAAAACAGAATCATCAGTGAGCTACTGCCAGAGAGACGCTTAGAGAAAATTGGAGCTTATCACATAGGACTGAGCTTAGTGCTAGGTGTGCTGGATGAATAGAACTAGACTACTTTGTTTTCAGCTCTTTTGGCCTTGTGCGCTCTGGGAAGACTGCCTGGTTTTCATTCTAAAACTCCACATTTGGCTTCATTTACCACATTAACCACCATGGTATGCACTGTCCACCTGTTGTCCCTCATTGTCCCATTTCTGTACTAACCTATTTTAAAAAAAAATGATAGTCGGGGCCTCCTTGTCCTGCTCAAACCTCCTTGAAACTGTCCGATGCTGAGACGTTAGGGCGCCTGGGTGGCTCAGTGGGTTAAAGCCTCTGCTTTCGGCTCAGGTCATGATCTCGGGGTCCTGGGATCGAGGCCCGCATCGGGCTCTCTGCTCAGCAGGGAGCCTGCTTCCTCCTCTCTCTCTGCCTGCCTCTCTGCCTACTTGTAATCTCTCTCTCTGTGTCAAATAAATAAAATCTTTAAAAAAAAAAAAAAAAAAAAAAAAAAAGAAACTGTCCGATGCTGAGACGTTAAGTCTCACCCACTCTTCTCATGCACAATAACCTTACAATATCAGCTTCCGTGTGCCCCCAAACTGGGGAGGTAGCTGGAATCCTCTCCCTGGCTCTGCATGACTGGTTGTAACTGCTGTCCCCTGGGCTTTCTTGAACAAAGTAATAATTTAAAGGGAATTTTTAATTTTAGAAGCAGCCTAACAGTGTTAGGGAAGTACACAAAACTAAAAAAATACATTTATATATCAATTATTTAAACATCAAATTGAATAGAGCTGTTATTTCTCAAAGGAAGGGAGAATATGACTCGGGGTGCTGTATGGGGGCTCCAACTCTTTAGTTATGTTTTGAACATGGAGAGTATTTTTCACAGGTGTTATCTTAGGTTTTATTCTATTTTTTATGTCTCTCACATTACATAATACAGTTGAAGAATCAATTATAAATCATATCATCCTAATAACATCACCCTTTTTATTCATTACTTTTGCTGCAAAATCTGAATCCATTCACCTTTGTTCTCCTTTTTGAAAAGCTAGAGAGGCTCCAACAGGTAGTATAGGCAAGGAGGCTGGTTTTTTTTCATAGTACTTGTCTAATATTTTATCAGAATAAACATTGATGAATAAACCAAGAGCAAAGCTTCCCATTAAAAAATAACTATCTTTATAACTATGTAACTATATATCTATGTATCTTTCCACTAAAAAAGAACTGTATGTCTATATTGAGATAAGCTATTCCACTCTAAGTGTACGCTTTTATGACCCTCCCTGGAGTGCTAGTTTGTAAAGGTGACGTGGATCAGCTAGTTTTCCAACACCAGAGGGCACCAAATTTCCTCTTGCAGGGAAACAAAACCATTTCTTTCCATCGAAGAATTTCATATCCTGGGGTAGAGTATGGAATGGTGTAAATTTTAGTCTCTTGTCAGATTATAACAGTAAGAGAATGTGTGCTTTGTGAGAAGGAGTTTACAAAATAATAGGCATGTTTTCTCTTGTTGCCATGAGCTAAAAATCTGTCAGTGTTTTCACTATGTTCCTTTCCAGTGGCATTTTATTATGTTGGAATAAAACAGCTACTCTGTGATAGTATTTGGGATAAAATATTTTGAAGGAGCAGTAAATATTCCATCTATTTTGGTTTAAGGTTCAAGTGGCATGTATAGTTCTCTGGAAATGGGCCTGTCCCCTAAATTCAGGATAAAACCAGTGGCAGATGTGTTTCAGTGTGGAATGGGGTGCTGGCAGAGGCGAGTGAAATGATATCAGCTTATAGATCACAAAGAACCATTTACACTTTGATGTTTGGCAGAGTTTTATTAACTTCCATCTCATAAACCATCCTTCCCCTATTCTTGAATAAAAGAATATTCAGAATAATGCCATACCAGCCAATGAGTTCTTTTCACTAATTGTGTTTTTTTTTCCAGTTGAACATTTAAAGATATTTTTTACAGTGTAAGGGAAATTATTTATAGTTGTTCCATCTTTTTTTTCCCTTTTATCTCCAGGCACAACAGTTGATCATCTGCCCATGCTGTCTAATTACCAGCAAATACAAATGAGGCAACTTCTATAAAGCAGCAGCATAATCCTGTAGGAAAAATCCCAAGCATGTATTTTAAGGGGGAGCATGCTAGCTCCCTCTGTGTACTTTGATGGCATATTCATTTCCTAATGTTACTATAACAAATTTCCCCACAATTAGCTACTTAAAACAACACAAATTTATTACAGCGCTGGAGATCAAAAATCTGAAATGGGTCTCACTGGGCTAAAATGAGAAGTGTTGGCAGGGTTGCATTACTTTCTGGAGGCTCTAGGAGAGAAACCATTTTATTTGTTCACCTTTTCTAGCTTCTACAGTCCACATTTCTTGATTCATGCCTACCCTCCATTTTCAAAGCTAACAGTAGCTGGTTGAGTCTTTCTTATGATGCCATCTCTTTGGTTCTGACTCTTCTTTTGTCTTTTCTCATTTAATGACTTGTAATCACATTGGGCCTTCCTAATTAATCCAGGCTAATCTCCTTATTTTCAGGTCATCCGATTAGCAAATCTAATTCCACCTAAAGTCTTCTTTTTGCCCCTTAACATATCCACAGGATCCAGGAATTTGGATGTTAGCATCTTTGGTAGGAGGAGATTATTCTGCCTACCACATACAGTTTTAGTGGAATTTATGAGTTAAGCCAATCTTGAGAGAAAACAAATAGCTATTATAGACCTTGAAAGATTAGGGGAAAATGTTTTCTCTGACCTTCCATGGAATTTTCCACATTATTCATTTTTGTAGTTTTCTTGGGTTTTTCTGAAAAAAAAAAAAAAAACGTGTTCCAGAGGCATAATTAATTAATCCTGTATTGGACATTACTGTCATAACTTGACAGAAGTAATTATATTAGTCCTTTGGGTCTTCCCTAAGTAGGCTAAAGGGCAGTTAAGTTTGGATGGAGGAGCTGAATCAGAAAAAATAAGAGGCACAAGGTTTAGTGGGCTCTGGACAGAGACAACAGCTTGAGAGCAAGGGCTCGTTGGGTAACAGATATGGTACTGAAGGTAGTACTGATCTACCTTAAAGTGTTGCCTAGAACCAGGACTCTAAGTAAAGGAAAACTGAACAGTAAACCACATCTTCTTGGCACATAAGTAACTTCCAAGTAGCACAAGACTATACCTAGACTTCAGACTACTAGGTCCATTTTAGTTCATAGAAATAGTAATCAGAGACCACAGGTGTATTGATGATAGAAAGGATAGCTTTCGTTTAGGCTGTCCATGTTAGTTTTTTTGTACTTACTGACATCCCAGGTACCCTAAAGACCAGTCTTCCTAATGTTATTTTTTATATTACTTTGAAACAACTAAGTGCCATGTGAAAGAAAGACAATGTAATTTCTTCTCAGATGTTATAAAGTAAATGGGAAAGAGATGCCACAGACTTGCTTAGTTTAAGTGCGTTCTTGTTCAGTTAACTCGTTAGTTATCTAAGTCTCTAATCATTACGTAGATCTAGAAGCTAGAACTTCGAGGTAGCCTTTAAACTGATTAGTAATAGGTTGGGGGAATAGTGTGTTGTGGTAGGATCAGAAGTCCCTGCTTATTCAGAAGTGAATTGCTGAATTTTGCTCTTTTAGCAGGTTCTGAAGCATTCTTTAGCAGTCACTAACTTTGATGCATTGCCATCATCTAACCTATATTAGATGAGTGGGTTTACTCCTGGGGTTAAACCTAAAGAGGAAAGAAAAGAAAATAACGTTCCAGCTCATCCAAGAGAGTAGATAGCCTTTGTAGCCACTATAGGTAGGTGTAAGCCAAAGAAGAGTGCTCATTTCAGCACACATGAAATTATTGGAAACAATCTCTTTGTTTTAGAGTGACTAGTTTCAGTTTTAGGATGTTTTGCTTTTTAAAAACACTTAGATTTTATCAAAGTTCAGGGCTGCATACTTGAGAAGGAAAAAAATCTTTGTACATAATGCTTGACTGGCACCTGGTAGGTGATTGTTGTCATACCAAATTCCAAAAGTTTCTTTTCCACGAGGCAGAAATAAACATTGAGAATATAATGGCTTCCTTTTCACAAGGTTCCCAAAGCATAAAGATTTCTAATTTTAGTTTTTTGAAACACATGAGCTCAGTAACATATTTAGGGAAGAAAGGGAGATTTTAATCTCTCCAGATATGTTTTCTTTATGCCTCAAAGAATTACATAGTATGGTGGTTGTCAAATGCTCGTTTCTGGGCCAGCTGTATCAGGATCACTGGGGGACCTTTTTACAGTCCCTCAGAGAGTCCAGTGCCCTAAGTCTGGGACAGGCCCTAGACAGTTTTTTGTTTTGTTTTGTTTTTTGTTTTTAAGCACCCTGGTTAATTCTAGTACACAGACTTACTAACTCTTAAATGCTTGTTCTAAAGTTGACTGAAGTTGAAGTTTAAACATCTCTCCTTGATGTTACTAGACTACATCAATCAAAAGTTGTAAGATCAATATTAATGAAAAATGAACAAACCTTCTTAAATGGTATGTCACACTTAAAGGATTGATTTCAAGTAGGTAACGTGCTTACTTCAGAATCACACAATGGTAACGATAATGATAACAGCAACAACAGTGAACACTAACATAGTGCTTACTCTGTGCCAGGTACTGTTCCATTTCCTTTCAATATATTATTCACTTAATCTTCATGGGAACCCCATGAGGTAGTTACTGTAGTATTACTGTTTTACCAGTGAAGGTTAGGTATCTTGTCCATCCATGGTCACCCATCTAATGGTGGGTGTCCACCACCCAGCTAAGTGGTGGAACTGGGATCAAACCCAGGCTTTAATGCTTAGGAATCTGTGTTCTTAATCACTGTACTCTATCCACTGCTTTCCATCTTACCTCATGATTCTCTTGGGCCTTGGAGCCCCATGAGTATAATGGAAAGTAATGCAGTAAAGTGGTTTAAAACCATGGGCTTGTGGGCAGACTCTGTACAGCACTAGCTAGGTAATCACTTAGGTGGATTACTTACCCTCTCTGGGCCATGATTTCCTCATGCAAAAAATAAACTTTAAAATATATTCTTTATAAGGTACTGGTAAGACTAAGTTAGGAAATGTTTGCACAGTATTGAGTGCATGCATTTTACATAGGGAGCACCCAATAACTGGTAGCTGTTACTATTATTATCATTATTATAAGTTTTGAGGTTTCAAACAGTCAAGAAGCCCAAAAAGCAAAATATTTTGGCTAACATGACTGTCTGGAATTGATTGGGTGGTTAGATCTTAACAGTTTCAGCAATATATGGATAATCTAGCAAAGAGACACAAAAAGTCTATAGTTTTCTGTGCAGAAAAATCTAGATGGATCAATTTAAAGCATCAGTATTTTTAAAGACTCTTGTGGATTGGATATTAGACCTTGATTGTGTATCATGAAAGTTAAAACAAAAGACCTAAGCACCAGGGCACAGGTGGTTTATTCCTAGGGACTCTCTGCTTTGGGGAGCACAAAAAAGGCCTGGGGGAACTCAGTGGGGTACCAGTATTATGTCTTCTAAGAAGATTACAGTAACCAATGGTTGAGAACTCCCAAGGAGCAGAGGATGTAGCTGAGAAATACAGTCTTTGGGCACTTCTTGGTGTCCTTGGTGATAAACTGCATACTTTCCTTTACACGAAGTCATCTTGATCCTGAGCATTAAGGAGGGAAAAAAAGCTGACAGGACTTGATATCTTACTTAAAAGTTATTTTTCTGAATTCTGGTGAATCTGAAGAGTCGTGCACAGCCTCATCACACTGCTACCTGTGGAAAGACTTACTGTCCTTAGGATTTCCCTTTGCTTTTATTCACATATCTTCTATATCTGCTTCTTTCTCTTGTTACTCCCAAGACTACAGTTTATTACAGCAATAGATAAGATTTTTCACATTTGGACTATTTCAGTGGCCTCCCAACTATCCTCTCTTACTTTTCAATCTCTATTAATTTGTCTCTGCTTCTACATTTTTTCCTTTTACTGTCGCCTTCCCAAAATCTTTGACTACAATTGCCTATAGGATAAATAACTATCTAGGGTGCCATGCCATGCCTTTGCAAACCTACTGTCAGTTGTATTCCAGAGTTTCTGTTCCAGCCAAATAGGACTGCTTACTGTACTCTGAAATCAGTGTTTCACCTCTTAGCTTAATTATTATGTGCTTTTACTTACATGGATTGTCTTCCTGGAACCAGAGCATCCTTTTGAAATGCTGATCATCTCTTTTTTTTTCCTCAGTCTTTCATATGTACTTAGGTAGAAATGATTGTCCCTATAGCTCTAACTCCCCAAATTTGTCTTATTTGTTGTATATTCCTAAAAGTCAGTGAAAAATGACACAAACCAAAGTTCTTTGGGTCTTCCTTGGATAACATCTAAGACATACTTTGTATATAGACACTCGGTGACTAATTATTGTATATAGACAATCAATAAGTAATTGTTAAATGAAGTTAGTGAATTTTTGCAGAAAAGACAATATGCTGAAAACTGGACATTTGGGGTAATTTCATGGATTCACCCAAATACTATATACTTTGTGTTAGGTGATTTTTAAAAAGTTTTGAGACTTAAGAGCTTTCTCATATGCAAAGTGAGAAATTGATAATTTTTAAATGTTGAATGTGCACAAAATAATATAAAATTATTTTTAGGGGCACCTCGGCGGCTCAGTCAGTTAAGCATCTACCTTCAGGTCAGATCATGATCCCAGGGTTCTGGGATTGAGCCTTGTGTTGGGCTCCTTGTTCAGTGGGGAGCCTGCTTCTCCCTCTCCTTCTGCCTGCTCCTCCCCCTGCTTGTGCTCTTTCTTTTGCTCTCTGTCAAATAAATAAAATCTTAAAAATAAATAAAATTATATTTTTTACAGTAGATTTTTCTCTGGTATAAAAAGTTTTTGCTTGGGGTGCCTGGGTGGCTCAGTTGGGTTGAGCATCTGATAACTGATTTTGGCTCAGGTCATGATCTCGGGGTCATAGGATTGAGCCCTGTGTCAGGCTCTCTGCTCAGTGCGGAGTCTGCTTGAGATTCTCTCCCTCTCCTTTGACCGTCCCCCATCTCATGCTCTCTCTCAAATAAATAAGTCCAAAAAAAAAGTCTTTGCTTACATTTCAATCTTATATTTCAAGTTCTAACATAAATATATGTTACTGAATTATTAACAAAGAAAACACACCGTGTTTACAAAATTCTACTTCTGTTTTTTTTTTCCTTTTTAAAATACACAGGCAGGTATTTACACCACATAAATACTACTTTTGGCAAAGTAGGACAGAATGTATTATCTTGTCTTTAATATTTGTTATGTCCATTAAGACCACTATATTAATTATCTCTTGCTATAATGCTGCCTCAAAACTTACTGGCTTAAAACAACATCTACTTTGTTTCTAATTCTTTTGGCTAGTAGTTTGGGCTAGGATCAGCTGGGGACTACTTAAGCCAGTCTTTCCCACATCATCTGGCACTTAACTTGGCCTAAAAGGTCCATGATGGCCTAACTCGTTCCTAAGGAGGTTGATGGTGTTTGAGTTTTTCCTTTTTTGTCCATGTGATCTTTCATCCTTAAGGATTTTCATATGGCAACATTGCCTTCTAAGATGGATAGAGTAGAAGGTGTATACCATTTGAAATCTGGTCTTGGAAGTCACAGAACATGACATTTACTACATACCATTAGTCAAAGTAGATCATGAGGGTAGACCAGATTCATAGGTGGAGAAACAGATTCTTCCTCTTGATGAGAGGAACAAAAAGAGTCGCACTGAGAAGAAACATGGATACAGCCATAGTAGGAGTTATCAGGGCCATTTTGCAATCTATATTACAAGGGTTGTGTACCTCATAATATTAAGAGTTAATCCTCATTTGTCTTTGGTTTCATCCAGAAGACTCCATGGAAAACTGGTTGTATCCAAAGTGTTTATCCCTGATGACTTTTCCCTTTGACTTAAATGGACTTTTCTGGGGAGATTTTTTTTAAGATTTTTTATTTATTTATTTGACACAGAGAGAGAGAGAGAACACAAGCAGGGGGAGGAGGAGAGAGAAGAGCAGGCTCCCACTGAGCAGGGAGCCTGATGCAGGGCTGGATCCCAGGACCCTGGGATTATGACCTAATCCAAAGGCAGATGCTTAACTGACTGAGCCACCCAGGTGCTCCTCTGGGGAGATTTTTAAATAATACCATATTTTCAACTCCCCTCCCTAAGAATCCTATTACATTTGTCTGGAGTTGTCCTAGTCATTAGAATATTTAAAAAGCTTTCTGTGTTATTTTAGTAATATACAGCCAGGATTTTGAACCATCATCTTAGTGTTCATTATCTGATTTTTTTTTTTCAAGTGAGCAGAGCTTGTGCTGGTAGATCAGAAATTAGGTGAAACAACTGATAAAGAGCAGTTTGTTGCCTTATTGATTTTTAAATTATGCTTCTAGTTTAAAGCAATGTGAAGTGCTAAAATAGGAAATCACACAGTCAACACATGGTTTTTTAAGGAAACTAGAAGTGAAAGACATTTAAAAAAATCAATGCAATGAGAAAATAATCATAATTACCATTGAGAAGCATTACAGTTATAAATGGCACAGTGGGCCAAGTTTGCTTATGGGCTCTTGTGCACACTCTCCATGAACTGACAGAGTTGCATGCAAGCCTCTGAGAAGAGACTTTAGATCTCCTCTCTCATCCAATGTATACTGGGTGATACTCACTAAATTCTGTGAAGGAAAACTAACAGCATTGGGAACTAGAAGAAAAACAGTTCAGGAGCCCAAGTGAAGAGTGCAGAGTCACAGATGTTACAACTGAAAAGGCTCCCTGGAATTATGTTGTCTACCACTCCGCCTGCCTTGTTCTCTGTTCACTATCCCCAGAATTGAGACTGACTGCCCTGAATAATATCCTTGCATTAAAAAGGAATACTCTGGGCCTTTGCAGAAAACGTGTCATTCTTTGTGGCTTGTATTGAGGGGGACAGCATAGTATACTGGAAAGACAACCAGAAGTACTAACAGATTGAGATTTGAATCCTGGCTCGACTGACAAAATTTAGCAGTGAGGTCTTGTACAAGTCTTGAACTTGTATACCTGAGCCTTAATTTCTTCTATATGTTTAGAGCCTCATTCACTGAAGGTTAAGAATCTGATGGATAGATGCTACTTACATGTCTCTTCCTCCCCATTTGTTACTCAGTTAGTAAGGAATTCAAAGATTAATAGCATGGTCAGTGCCAATACTATGATACTGAGCTTTCTAACTTTATGGTCTTAAATGCCTGGGTTTTCTAAATAGCGGTAACCCTTTGTCATTTTACCGTAACTCTCAGAGTATTTTTGTTGAAGTTAGTCCTTTAAAATGTTATGCCATGGGCGTCTGCGTGGCTCAGTCATTAAGTGTCTGCCTTTGGCTCAGGTCATGATCTCAGGGTCCTAGGATCGAGTCTCACATCCGGCTCCTTGCTCAACGGGAAGAGTGCTTCTCCTTCTCCCTTTATCTGATACTCCCCCTGCTTGTACTCTCTCTCTCTCTGTCAAATAAATAAATAAAAACCTTTTTTAAAAAGTTATGTCCTAATGTTAAGTGGGGAAGAAAGCAGGGCATAAAAGTATGTTTGTAGATAATTTGATCACAATTACGAAAAATATTGGAAGAAAGTATACCAAAATTTTACCAAGATTAACAAAGATTTTTCTTCCAAATAGTTAAGATAAACATGAATTGATTCTATAACAATAAACAGTACACACCCTCTGTTCATATATACATTTTCCAAAGGTAGTCACTCTGGACAAGTTTATGCACTTAATTTTGTGAAAGATACCTATTATTATAGTGACTGAATCCACGTACAATTCTGAAGTTTTCTAACTAAGATAGACAACCCCAGAGTTGAATTTCTTGCCATTTTCATGGATTTTCTATCTAAATTTATAACATCATTTAACCAGTTGCCAAAGCTAGAAACTTGGGTGTTTTTCATGATTCCGTTTCCTTTGTTACCCACATATTATTATCACACTCATAATTGCTTATTAAAGTTGATACCTCCTGCCTTTAAACTATCTCTTCTCTTCCGCTCCCATTATGTGAGGCCCTGTTTCAAGCCCTTATTATCTTCTTCGTGAATTACAGCTAAAACATACCTGGCCACAACAGTCTCTTACCTAAAAATCCACGATCCTTGTTTATGAAATTAGTATCCACACTCATTCACAGTTCACTCCCACCGCACAGTTCTTTTTTCACCCTCCTCGTCCTACTCATCCTTCAACCCTCATTTAAATGTTAATCTTTGGTCAGTTTACCCTAGCACATTTAACTGCATTCCTGTCTCCTAGGCTCTTCAAAGCACCCTGCTTATAACAAGTAGCACCCTGTAAGGTTGTGTGTATGCTTAGACTAGACTGTGAACCTGTAACGGGCAAGGCCTCTTTGTCTTTCTTCTTGATGCTTCATAGGTTCAGCCAAGATAGACAGTTACTGATGTTTGGGCGAATGTGGTTTAAAGTGTTTTCTAATTTTCTCCTTCTCTTCTTTCATGACTGAATTGAATAGTGTGTCAAAGATCACTCATGAATCTTAAATGTTCAAATGATGAAAAATAGAATGAGAACAAGTGTGGCTGAGTGTATGCATGTTGGTGTGGGAGGGAGAGCTTTCTTAAATGGAATATTTGCTCTTAGTTTTCTTATATAAAAAAAATCTCACATTCTTTATTTCAAAACCAGTATTAAGACTTAGGATGGTGCTGTACTTGTGCTAATGGTAATACTTTGGCTTTTGACTACATTCAAACCCCTAAATCCTAAACTACTGATTATTAGCTGTGTAATTAAGAGTGTGAGGCACTTTACATATATTGTTTCTATTTTGCACAGTAACCATATCACATAGGAATTCTTATTTTATAGAAGAAATGAACTATTTTATTCTAAATCATGTAGCAAGTATGTGGTAGTGTTGAGATACAAAAGAACTGTTGTTAGTGTTTTAAAATAATCACACAAAGGTATTGTGTAATTTAACAATGTGTTGCAGTTGAATATACTTTAATTATGACATATTTAAAGGATTGTCATTGACATAATCTGTAAATGAACAGTTTAGTTCCTAAGTACTAGTCTATAAAAGTAGATTATGATCTATAAATTCATGATCATTTTTTTAATCCAGACACCATTCCTACCCCCCACCCCCCACATGCACATAGATTGGCATTTAGCAATGCATTTACTTCTGGTGGACCTCATTTAGCGGGGATCTGTCTTGCATCTACTAACTGCTGGTATATGTCTTCCTTTGAGTCGCTTGTATTTGGGGTCAAAAAAGATACTTCTGTGTTACAAGTTTTTATAGGTATTGTTTTGCTTCTGCGTTTCTTTATTTGTGGATCAGCATGTATATGTAAGAATTTCTGACTGTTCACATGTTTCTGATGTTCTGACTTTATAAAGTATTTAATTTTTAGGTCATTTGTGTATTACACAAATAATAACTTGCTCATATCTCATCAAAAATATTTATTCTTACTGCTAAAGAAGCAAAGCATACTGAAGAACAAGTACCCTTCCAAATTCTACTTTTCAATAAAACTTCTTATATTTTAAGAGTTAATATATGTGCTCTTATTAGGTTTGTTTATATATTTTATAGTTTCCTCAGGAATGAGTTGATTCTTTGTGAAAAGTAGCTAAGACTCTGCTCAAAATACCAAGGTGACTTTGGATGTGAAAGGTAATATTTGGATGACTAAATGATATTAGCTTTTTGTTGTTGTTATTAAACTGGCAATCAGTGCTCATTAAAATAAAAATATTCAGTGATGTATAAAACTATCT
Organism: Ailurus styani; assembly: GCA_002007465.1. Taxonomy (NCBI): domain Eukaryota; kingdom Metazoa; phylum Chordata; class Mammalia; order Carnivora; family Ailuridae; genus Ailurus; species Ailurus styani. Next base: position 365,998 of record LNAC01000183.1, read on the forward strand.
CAGGAAGGTGAAGTTTGTATAAAAGTTAATTGTTCAGAAATGAAAGCTTAAAGGCACTATTAAGGGACAGTTAATCTTTACCCAAAAAAAGGAATGCAAATATACACATGTATGTATGCATATCTGTGTAAACATAGTTTTTATGCAAATAGCAGGTAGTAATTTCCATGAATTGTTTACCAGGTGCTAACACTATAGCATTAAATTCAACCTATCAGTCATTCATGTTTATAAAGAAAACCAATTTCATCAAAGGTTTTAAAGTAGACCTTTAGGGGCACCTGGGTGTCTTAGTCATTAATTGTCTGCTTTCAACTCCTGTCATGATCCTGGGCCCTAGGATCAAACCCTGCATGGGCTTCTCCCTCTCCTCTCCTCTCCCTCTCCCTGCTTCTCCCTCTCCCTCTGCCCGTCCACCCCAACCATGCTCTCTCTCACTATCTCTCTCTCTCTCTCAAATAAATAAAATATTTTTTAAAAATTAAAAAAAAATAGAGCTTTATTCTATACTGCAGCTACATTAATTGTAATATTTGAAACAGTTGCAGATTTTTTGGTAGTTCCTAGAGAACCAAAATTAATAAATATCCTTATCCTTTACAATGGTGGAATTTAATAGCATGATATTAGAGCGTACCTGAAGAAACGTGCATCCAAATGAGCAGATTGGCATAGCCGGGATCGTAGCACTATACTCCAGATGAGGGCATGGCAGAATCCATGTGAAGTGGCAGGCTACCTAGACAGTCTCTTCAACAGGCGAGACTTGAAGGCCAGAAGTAAGCCAAGCTGACATGTGGTCATGTCATGTGGAAAAGGTCCAGAAAAATATTTAAAAGGAAGCAAGGGTGGAACATGGCGGGGAAAGCCAGGTTGCATGGGAGTAAGTTAGGTTGCACAGGAGACCCACAGGAAGGACTCCAGTTTCAGCCCTAGGGTTCCCTTTCCCAAGAAGATTGAGGAGAACAAGGCAACATCTAATATGCCCAAGGAATGCGGTAGGGCCCCTGGCAGATGGCAGTGGGAGGGAAATGGATCGTGGCCCCAGTTAGAATTTGGAATACATGTAAGAGGCCAGCCTGTTGATTTAAGTGATTTTTTATTGCAGTCATAAATTAGTATTGCTCTTAGCTCAGGGCTTGGAGGTATTCTTATACTCTGCATGCATAAAAATGGCTAAAATTAAAGGAAGAAGTTTTTTTTTTTTAAGGTCTTGAGGATACATGGTCACTGTCAGAATTGTTTTTCAGGGCTCTCTACACTATTTTGACGTGCTGAATTCATTTCTTGACTCCTTAATGGGTCAAAACCCACAGTTTGAAAAACACTGCTTTGGAGGTTATTGATGGATAGTGACTGTGCCTCTTCATCTTGGAGCCTGGATCTCCTGTTCAGACTGAGTCAGTTTGTGAGTGTTGAGAGCCATCTGATTTGGCTGCTGCTTTTGCTGCTTTTCCTCAGCATTGCACAGAAACATTTCTCAGTAGAATCATCTCAGAGAGCAAAGAAGAAAAAAATATAAGTAGTTGAAGCGAGGAATTCACTTCAATACACGTTTACTAAGCAAACTCCTGCCATGTGTCAGGTACTATACTAGACACAGAGGATATGGGAATAAATGAAGCATGACCTTTTTCTTGGAGAACCTAGGTTACTGAAGGGAGAAAAAGGGAAATAAAATGATGATGGGCATTTTATCAGATATACTGAGAGTACAAAGGAGGAAGTAATCAGTTCTACTTGAGAAAAGGTACTTGAGCTGTCTAGTATAATGAGTGGATATTAAGTTACCTTGGAAGAGGAAAGGTTTTTGCTGGTTATTCAGGGTGGTGAAGAGCAGTCTAGGAAGTAAGAGTAATGTAAAGAAAGTTACAGATATATGAATTAACCTGGTTCCATCTTTGAATGTTACACAGTTCAGTGTGACTAGACAAATGACTGATCATATTGGGTGGGGAGCTGGATGGGATTCAGTGACAGACTCCCAGGTAATTCTCAGGAGACCTTTCAGGAATAGGAGACACTGACAGCAGTTTACATTTTAGTGAGATACTCTTGGTATTTAGTGAGATTTTTCAGTGAGTACTCTGGGGGGGGGAGTACATTGTGGAGACTGAGGCAAGTTGTCTGGAAATCAGGATTATCAGAAAGAAGAATATCAAATAATCTGGCGCGGGCTTTAAATAAGATAGTATCTACAGGTATGAGGAGAAACAGAAAAGAAATGGCAGAGGAAAAAAAGCCAAAGTAGAATTTTAAAAATGTCCTCCTGAAGACACCTTTTTCAAACTTAAATTACGCAAAAGTATACAAGGAATTGAAAATTGATTGAAAAGTATACAAGCAATCCATTCAAGTACCATATTACCCAGAGTATTGTCTCAGCCACAGATTATTATAATTTTGTCTGAGTTTGATATTATTAATGTTTAGATCTTCTGATTATCGCCTAGAAAGATTTGAGGCATACAAAAGATTATATTTTTCTAAAGATTTTATTAATTTGAGAGAGCGAGACACAAGTAGGGGGAGAGGCAGAGGGAGAAAGATTATATTTTTAAGTAAGGAAATATGGAGAAGGGAGTGCAAGAATATACTCTCTTGCTGATATTCTAGACACCAATTAAACATAAGTCTGTGGGCTTTAATAGCCATCTGGAGGTAGGACCCCAGTACAATGATTAATTTAGATTAGTTTAAAACATGAATAATAATGGTAATATTTGATCAAGTCATCTTGTCTTTTAAGGTACCTTTCAGTGTCTTAATTTCTTCTCAGATTATGTTCCTACATGTCCTTATTTTATAAAAGTGAAATTTAAAGCTATCCTGGTATCAGAATGGTGTGCCTTATTTTCCATTTGTTCTAATGACCATAACTGCTTAAAGGACACACCTAGACAGGCAGGCATATCCAGATGGCAATTAACCAGGAACAAGCAACATGAAGCATCACAGATGGTACTAGTTGTATAATATTTACCTCATCACATTTTTCTACCTCGATTTACTGTTACTGGGTTTCTCCTTGATGACATTTCATCCTCCCGTTCTTCCTTTTCTTAGACCAGTTTATTCTTAAATTTCCTACTAGGGCGCCTTTAGGATCTACGCATGTCTTTTCTGTCTTGGACTCTTTCTCCCTATATCTGTATAATAACTATCAATTCATTTATATATTTCTTTGTGACTAGATTTACATAGATCAACTGTGAACTAGTTTTTATTACAATACAATAAAAATATGGGCTTATTAAAAAAGAGAAAGCAAATAGAAATCAACAGTAATAACTGCTGTTAACATCTTTTTTTTAAAGGTTTTATTTTAATACCAGCTAATTAACATACAGTGTAATATTAAATTCAGGTGTAAAATACATCACCCAGTGCTCATCACAAGAGCACTCCTTAATCCCCATCACCCATTTCACCACCCCCCACCCACCTCCCCTCTGATAACCATCAGTGTATTCTCTATAGTTAAGAGTCTGTTTCTTGGTTTGCCCTTGTTTCTTTTTTTTTTTTCCTTTCCATTTGCTCATTTTGTTTTTAAAATTCCATAGGAGTGAAAGCATATGGTATTTGTCTCTCCCTTGTTTCACTTGCATTACACTCTCTAGCTCCATCCATGTCATTGCAAACGGCAAGATTTTAATCTACTTTTTATGGTTGAGTAATATTCCTCTGTGTGTGTGTGTGTGTGTGTACACATACATACATACATACATACATACATACACCAAATCTTTTTTACCCTAAGATCTAGGATTAAGGTTCAGTTTAGGACTAGAATGATGTTTAGGGTTAGGGTTAGGGTTAGGGCCAGGGTGAGGCATGTGTCTATTATCCTGCAGTTCAAGGACATCTCCAGAGGGATAAGTTTAGGGTTAAGGCTAGGAGTTAGTGGTTAGGGCTTAGGGCTAGGGTTTGTGTTAGGATTAGGTTTAGAGCTAGCATCAGGGTGAAGTTATCTGCCTAGTATCCTACTGCTGTTAATATCTGTATAAATTTCCTATAAGTCCATCTTCTTGTACATTTTCTGTCACTTCTTTGTACAAAATGAAGTCAATCAGTATGTTATTTTCAAAACTGCTTTTCTTTTGGTAATCTTATATCTTTCCATGTTGTTACATACACCTCTGTAATGTTTAAATAACTGAATAATATTAAAATTATCAGAACATATGAAAATATATTTAATTATTGGGTAATTTCGGAACATGTTTAATGACATACCTCAAATTAATTGTGTTTATCTGGGATTATTTCCTTAGAATACACTCTAGAATTAAAATGATTCATCAGAAACATAGAGTTTTAAGGTATTGATACTTATCACTGAATTGCCTTGCGGAAAGACTGTCATATGCTGTCTAAGTATATGTATCTTTATAGAGTGTGAACTATTAAAACATTTCAAGTCTTCGCACTTGGTAAAACATCCGCATTTTGAGATAATATTACCAAGTAAAGCTAAATAGGGTTAAATGATCGCAAAACATTAAAATGGCATTACAGAAATCAGAATTTTTGGCAGTGTAAAAAATGTGTGGCAGAGGCTTATTTATACAATGCTTATCCTATAAATGGTATTTCTAATTTTGTAATATTCTGCATTTACTCCCCCATTTACATATGAAACAACTGGAATACAAAGAGACTCAAAATGTGCCTGATGTCCTACAATTGCTATATGGCAATGCTGTGATTCCAAACCAAATCTGTCCAATTTCAAGGTCTCTGTCTTTTCAACAGAAAAGTACAGAGTAACTGCCTCGCATGGTTGTCAAAGTGATTAAATGATACATCCGCTGTGCATTAGCGGACTTCAGTAGTTACCATTGAAGAAGAAAGCCAAAGTAAGAAATTTAGTAATAAACCCCTAACAGTTGAGAGGGGTATAGAATGCTGGGAATTGAGTTTGAAAGGCAAGTGTTACCAGTTTGCTTTTGTTTTGCCTCTTTCACTTTCCATCTCCCAAGTAACACCAAACAGTGTAAATTACTGTCACAACCTTGACATCTGGACACATTGTTTCTGAATTTTATCCTTGCCAATGACTTTGAAGACTTTGGAAACACACTGAATCTAATTCACTAGACCCAGAGGGGAAAATTCACCGATCTCTTTCAGGTGATTTGCACAAAAATGAGAGTATATGACAGAATCCCTGAAGTAACAAAAGCAGTCCTTGTGCAACTGGTGTTTTATGCTTTATGTATACCTTAATGTTAGCCATGTGTTATATAAACAGCCATCATGATGATGGTCATTGTTAGACAGCATGGGCCCTTCTGTGCCAAGTCCTTTGCCGACTTTTCATAAGGTCTGCCATTTAAATGGATCTGCCTTTGGGTCTGTTGGTAATAGATATTATGGAAATATTGTGGGAACTACAGTGGATAGGGGCTTGCTGCTTGTTCATTAAAGGTCAGCATTTGGCCCCAACAGATTGAGGCTGTATTTTGTTTGTGCATCCTAGTTTTCCTAACAATTCATTATTGAACAACTGTCTCTTTACCTAAAATATTTTAAGCTCCTGGTGGGTCCATAGGCTTGTTACACTTGAAGTACATTAATCCATTCATACTTCAGTTTGTGTCTTTCAAATTTTAAAGAGTGACCTTAGTTCTTGTTTTTAGTGGTCAGAATAAGGTAATGATGATAAGCATGGGCTCTGGACCCTGACCATGGGCTTTAATCTTAGTCTATCATCTATTATTTATTTATTTTTATTTAATTTTTTTTTTTAAAGATTTTATTTATTTATTTCACAGCGGGAGAGAGATCACAAGGAGGCAGAGAGGCAGGCAGAGAGAGAGGGGGAAGCAGGCTCCCTGCCAAGCAGAGAGCCCGATGCGGGCCTCGATCCCAGGACCCTGAGATCATGACCTGGGCCGAAAGCAGAGGCTTTAACCCACTGAGCCACCCAGGCGCCCTATCATCTATTATTTAACTAACTTTAAATATATTTAAAATCCCTGTGCCTTACTTTCTTTGACAAAATGACTATGAGGGTTTAATGACTAATAAATAGTATGTCCTAAGGGTAGACTAAACACTTAACAAGAAACACTTAATAAAAGTTAGCTATAATAGCAATAGATAACCAATATAATATAATCAATATAATAATACTGGAGAACCAATAATAATCCTTAATGAAAAGTGGCTCTCAATATTCTTTCTCTAAGTCTTTTTACTTTTTAAATAAATGTTTGTTTTGATTGTCTGAGAGAAAGCATTAATAAGGAATCTGCCATTAACCCCTGTCTTGAACAATGTGATAATACTTCTGAGTCCCAAGAGAGGGACTGTTGAGGGAGGAAATGCCTAAATATATTCCTTCTCTTTTATATGAAAAAAAATAAATGAAATTATTAGACTAAGTAATTTGAAATAATTAATTTGAGATAAGGAAGTCTACTCTTCACACTTAAATTATTTAACATATATGTGCTCTAAATTAGGTTCTCTGGTTTACATGTAGAAAGTAAACTTAATTTCTATGGTTATAGAGTGCACACTAAGAAATTTGGCTTTGGGGGGCACTTGGGTATCTCAGTTGGTTAAGTGTTAGACTCTTGGTTTTGTCTCAGGTCATGATGTCAGGGTCATGAGACTGGTCAATCCCTTTGTGGGGCTCTACACTTAGTGGGGAGTATACTTGAGATTCTCTCTCTCCCTCTGCTCCTCCCCTCCTCCATGAACGCTCACTCGCTTGCTGTCTCTCTAAAATAAATAAATCTTTTTTAAAAATTTGGTTTTATTTTATGAAAATACACAGAAGAATTACTTGGTACTTTCTCCCTTCTCTGTATGTACATGCCTGATCTGAGCCACCACAGGGAGGCATCATTTATCATTTTGTGGCAACTTGCACTACAGCTCCTTGCAGGCAGTGACTATTTTTCATTTATACCTGGCCTCTATTAGGAGCTGAATAAATACTAAGCAGATCTGGTGAGGGAGAAAAATACTTGAAAAGCCTTGGAATGTCACTTTTGAGAAAAGTAGAATGCATTGTTACTTTTCAAGTATGGGAAATAGTACAGCATGTGTTACTCTAAAGAAATCTAACAGCTTGATTTTTTAGATGTATTCATACAGTTGCTGCATATATCCTGAATGAGCCTGAATAAAGACCCAAATAAATGCAGCTTCATTTTTACCTTTATTTGGGGATATAAACTGTCTCCTGAATACCCAAATAAAAGAAATGTATCTGACAGGGAATTTTCTTTTAAATATTAAGTCTTTATTTTTTCTTTTAAAATATTGAGTTCCTCCAAACTCTCCATATTATATTAAAAATTTCTAATTTAGGGCGCCTGGGTGGCTCAGTTGGTTAAAGCCTCTGCCTTCGGCTCAGTTCATGATCTCAGGGTCCTGGGATCGAGGCCCACATCGGGCTCCCTGCTCATGGGGGAGCCTGCTTCCTCCTCTCTCTCTCTGCCTGCCTCTCTGCCTACTTGCGATTTCTCTCTGTCAAATAAATAAAATCTTTAAAAAAAATTTCTAAGTTAATTGAGTTTCTAGTCTATCTTGAGTTCTGTATTCAGATATATTGTTTTTTTCAGCCATATCCCATTGTTGAAAACTTAGATTGTGAACAAATTTTCTTTAATATAAACTGACCTCCTTGAACCTCAGTTCTTTGTGTTCTGAATATCATTGCTGCCTTCTTTAAGCTAAATTCCTAGGAGCAGAATTATTAAGATTTTGGTTTAAAACACACTACCAAATTATATTCTAGAAAGATTGAACTGGTTTATCCTCTCACTGGCAGTTTATAAATAGTCATTCTGTACATATAAAATTACTGAGTAGGGGCACCTGGGTGGCTCAGTCGTTAAGCGGCTGCCTTCGACTCAGGGCATGATTCCAGGGTCCTGGGATCGAGCCCCGCATCAGGCTTCCTGCTCCGCTGGAAGCCTGCTTCTCCCTCTCCCACTCCCCCTGCTTGTGTTCCCTCTCTCTCTGTCAAATAAATAAATAAAATCTTAAAATAAATAAAATTACTGAATAGTTATGTACAGAGTTCTGCTTTGCCTGCTGTTTGAACACTTCAGGACATTCTTTCTCTCATTTACACTCTACTAGTTACCTTGAAAGGTCCCAGAGTTAGTGTATCAACTCAGGTGCCAAAGCAGAATTGTTATTGATCACGTCATCTCAGATGTGGCATCAGTAAGAGACTAGTTCAAACATTTAAAAAAAGCAAGAGTCATATTTAATATAGCCCTTACTGTGTGAGGTTCTGTGTTAAGCACTTTACATCTATGAGTCTATATCCATCCTTGTAGCCACTCTATGAAGTTTGTACTGTGAGCATGCCCTCTTTATAGGTGATTAAACTGATTCACATACAGAGAGATGAAGTTGTTTACTCGATATCTGAGTTTGTGGGATATAACTCTAAAACCCAAATATTTCTTCCAGAAGAAAATGCATTTATTCATTTTCTTTTATTAAAGTAATCATTGTTTGGAAAAAATAGAATATTCAGAAAAGCAAGCAAACAAACAAATAAGCAAAAACCTCCCAAATGACTCATAGTCTACTATTCCACAGTTTGCATTTAGTTAAGTGGCATAATTTTGCACACAATGTATTCTAACTTTTTTTCTTAATCACAGTGTTCTGTAAACATGCTCCCATATTGTTAACCATAGGTCTGTCTCAACATTTTACTGACTACCTACTTTTTCATTTTATGGATATACCATAATTTAACCAATCCCCTTTGGTAACTTTGTTAGTTGACACGGTTTGGCCAATACAACATATTCTAAATGTACACCACCAGTCTTGTTATTTCCTTAGGATAAATTCCTAGAAGTGACTGTTGGAAGGTATGTGTTTTTTAACTTCATACTCTTGGTCCTGTCCAATTGCTATACTGTCATTATCCTCTCTCTCTCTCTCTCTTTTTTTTTTTTTTTTTATTTATTTGACAGAGAGAGATCACAAGTAGGCTGAGAGGCAGGCAGAGAGAGAGGAGGAAGCAGGCTCCCTGCTGAGCAGAGAGCCCGATGCGGGCCTTGATCCCAGGACCCTGAGATCATGACCTGAGCCGAAGGCAGAGGCTTTAACCCACTGAGCCACCCAGGCGCCCTATCCTCTCAGTTTAACAGGCCTTTTAACCCAATATTCCCAGCTTTAGGCTGAGATTGACATCTCCTCAGTAAGAAACCTCAGAGTTCTTAATATCCAAATTGGTCTCTTTTCTTCTAATTTCAAGTATCAGTTGAAATTTTTATAACTTTGAAGATTAACCTTATAATGGTGATTGGTGCTTTCTGGCTGTTTTGTTTGTTTGGTTTTGTTTTTAAAGAACTTACCGTTGCTTCTCTTGCCAGTGAAACATAACAGTATGTTTTAAAGAAAGCCTTTGAATATCACTTTGACCCTTGCAGTATAGTTCTCACAACAGCATCGCAGTTGTCAGGAATTTCTAAAACAGCATGTGTTAGGGTTTGCTACAGAAGTGGAGGCCATGAACAAGTAGCACCTTACCCAAGAACTTGTTAGACCTATGCTATCCTAGGCCCTACTCTCCATACTGAATCAGATTCTGCATTGTAATAAGTTCCCCCAGGTGATTCATGTTTTCTTTAATGTACAAGATTCATTGCTTTAGGCTATTTTGTACCCAGCTCTCATTTGTCATTTATGGACAGCTCACTTTGCTTCTCGTACTAATTGCTTTTGCTCTATGTTGCATTTTCCTGTCTGCTAGAAAATACTGCTCTTTGTTTTTTATGTGTCTGGCTCAAAACAAGAATGGAATCTATTTTATAAGGCAATTGTCTTTTAAAGTATTGTTGCTCACTTGAGTTAGAAGCTGTTGTATTGATTGTGGCATTTTAGAGCAGACTGAATTATTAATTTGGCTTCATTTGGCAAATAGAAACATTTTTAAATCAGTGATCTTATGAAACATAGTGCCCTCTGTCATGGAACTGTTAACTTTCTCTTAAAGATAAGCTAGTGCTTATGAATATTTTATAATGAGTCTGCCTGGATATAAATAAATAACAATCATCTTAAAAACAAGCATTATATTTAATCTGAAAATGCTTACCTTGCAAATTCATTGTTTCATGGACAAAAATGCATTTAAAATAAGAAATATGATAAAAGTTGTACTTGAAATTATGACTTTCTGCTGAATATAACAAAATATGTTTTTAGATATTATCTTTTCAAAATCATAGATGAAAATGCTAAGGTACTATTCAGCCATCAAAATATACAGGTATCCCTCACTCTTTAAACTCAGGAAACAGATTTCAGCTGTTTTAGAGATACACATTTTCTTTGTGTACTTTCACTCCTCACCATCTGAACTCTGGAACCAAATAGGTTTGAATAGCAAGTGATGTTGTATCTTTCTTACACATTAACTATCAACACAATGAATACACATAGAACTGTAATATATAGAAGTATTCCATAGTTAGCTTTCCACAAAATGGTAACTTCTGTTTCAGTAGTATATTAAATATGGAGATACTCTGTAAATTGTGCTCTCTTTCTGGGTGGTCAAAACGCAGGTCAGTCTGGATGGATCCTCTATGTAAGAAGTCTGTTGAACCTTGCTTAATATAAGACTTAATACAAGACGTTGCTGACATAGTAAATGACAAGGACCAGCAGGCTATATGCCAAAATGATGAAGCCATATTGTGTTTATAATAGAGACTATAAGTGCCTTATCCAGTGTGAGCCTCAGAGCCCCCATTTGTAAACTGGATTTTATGCTGATGTGTGTTGGAGTTCCTGGTACACTGTCACTGGTTTTACATTTCCAGTGGCAACTTGGTGACAGGGCTGCTTCAGCCAGTGCTTTTTCACTAAGAGTGAGATTGACTGTAACATTCTTCCTTCTCTCTGATGGCATCAGTACTCATCCCCTCATTCACTGAGCTCTGGCCACACCGGTCACTTGGTTCTCTTACACACACCAAGGGCTTGAACCTTTTGTCTGGAAGGATCTGCCCCCAGTTACCCATGTGAGTCATCTCTTTCACATCTCTACTCAAATGTTTGACTGCCCTCAGTGACCTGCCTACCCTACACATATATTCTCTATTTTCTTTAAGTTACTTTTCCTTTGCAGTACTTAGTACCACCTAAAATATATTTGTCTTATTGTTTCATTATGTCCACTAGACTCCAAGTGCCACAAGAAAAAATCTTTTTAGGTTGTGTTTGCTGTAGGAATTCAATATGAACAAGTGAGTGCATGGCATTTTATTAAGTATATAGAAATAGATTTCTATTTGGGCCTCTCCCAGTTGTATTTTTAACATGAGGTATATAATTTTGGAGCTCTACCAAGTGTAATTGTGGCAGACATTGTTAGTGCACTAATTTAGCACCTGTTTCCATCCTCCTCCTTCCTTGCCTGCCTTTACATTGGAGGACCCCGCAAAATAAGAGACCTAGGGAAAAAAAATTTCCATTCTGCCCTGTATCTGGGACTGACTGTGTGGCATAATTGCAGTCAGTGGAAAAGAGGCAGAATCTTACAGGACCTTCTAGGAAAAGCTTTTTCTTGTGTGCACAAGGAACCAATGTGTATGGTCTAGACACTTGTCCTTCCTGTCTTAAGAACACAGTGCCTAGAGCTATGGAAGACATTTTGCAGCCCAGTTTCAGACTTCTTAGTGCCTGGTAAAATAAAACCTTATTTGTTAAAACTACATATAATCAGTTATTGTGTTTATCGCACTGGAAAGGTCTCTTAATTCATACAGTACTCTGCAGAAGGAAAAGATAAGGAAGCTCGTTGCCTAGCACACGTAGGTGATTCTGCAGCAACCATTATTCTATTAATTTATGCCTTTGAACATTAAGGTTGAGGAATGGTCACATTCTAAATACTTTTAACAGCTTAATGACTTCGATGTTCTTAATTTTCAGTGCTATACTACATTGTAAATTAAGGATGTAAAAAATTAATTTAACTTTCCTAGGGCTGTTGTTATCAGTTATACAATTTAGGAAGTACAAAAGTCTCACTGAAGCAGATAATCTAATGAACTATTAACTGAGGCTCTCCTCCTCTGTGCCTCCTTTTGTTTCCCTCTACTGTTCGGCTGGCTGTGTTCTATACATGCATTGTCCGTGACTAGAGGGCAAACAATTTAGAAAAAACAAATCAATGAAATAGAGCTTCTAGGTTTTTTGCTTGCTTATTTGTTTTGTTTTTGTTGATGACACAGTGTTTTTAATTCTCTGCAAAAACAATTGTTTTAGATGCCAATGTTCTTGATTTGTAAGAACTAGGCTTCTTGACAGAAGAGTTTTGAGGGAATCCAGATAAAGTTGTGAAGGTGTTAAACATGAACTTTATGCCTTAAATAGTTGATTGAAAGGGAAACTGATAGAGAAGCTTATTTTTCTTGTAGTTAGCAGGTAATAATCTTTCTAACCTTTGGGAAGGAGACCTGCTCTCCCCAGCCCAGAGCCAGTATTCACAGAAGACAGCCTCCTGCCTCCCACCTAAGATTCCCTGATTCATGTGAGCTCTGTGACTCCCCAAGTGTTCTGAGGAGGGATGGATGAAGGGAAAGAAATGATAAAACTCTTGTGGCCTATTGACCACAAGGAACTGAACTTTAAACTGGAGGTGAATGCTTTTCCCTGAGGATTGTTGTCCTCGTCTACACAGTGGAAATGAGAGCTCATTAGACAGGTTAGATTCACTTACGTTCTTGTACATGTCAGTTTAGTGACCTTAGTATTTACACTTGCTGGATGATAAACATGAAGCTCTAGAGTTCCATTCTGTAAGGTTTTTTTCCTTAATGCCAAGAGTTTAAGGTATGTCCGTGGATTTTATGTCTCCTGCAGATATTTTATGATAAATTCGTCAGTTGAGCCTTCAATGTCTAGAAATTTTTCACATCATCTATATCCATCTTGTCCTGTAAACCATCATAACTAAAGTAATATTCTCTATAAGTTACTAGAATACCAACATTTCTTTTTCTTCAAAGAAAAAAATTAAAAACTAGAAATTCTCACAGATAACTCTCCTAGTATTGAAGAAATAAAGGAGGTAAAATTTGATCGTCTACGGTTCAGCATTTTTGTGACCAAACTATTACTCAGGGTGTACTTTTTCAATCTGTAAAAATAGTTTCTGACTGAGGCTTCTAATGTGTTTTATTTGTTCCATCAACCTGGTAAATGCAGTAGAGTCCTAGAAGCTTTATGGGCAGGGTAAACTGAAACTCTGTAATATCTTGGAGTAGAAGATGGAGTTAGTACTGACATAGTTTCTACTTTTCTCTCCAGTCTGTATCCTGAAGTTGCTTTTAATAAGAGACATTTCCTCATTATAACCCTTGTGTGCCCCTATAAAGGAAGAGGAAAACCCTGAGTTAAAAGAATACAGACATATTCTAGTTTTAAACAAACTTGATATGTCAAAATGTGAATTTATATTATGGCTGAAATGAGGACAAATTCTTTATTTTGCAAAAGTATTTCCCATAGGTTTCTTTGAAATAGCAAACTTCTGTAATCTAACAAAAATAGACATTTTCTATCAACCAAGTATAGTTGTCTTTATATGTCCCAAATCCATTTGTTTCCATCTTCCAGCAATAATCACATCATCACTGTCACTTGCCTAGACCACTGTACAAATTTAATTGATCTTCCTGCTACTGTGCTACCCCCGCCCCCGCCAACCCCACCGTCCAATCCCCAGCCAGCCTCATGCTAGTCAGGTAACACAGATCATGTTTCTCCTCCGTATCAAAATGTCCTATTGCTTCCCATTGCCATATAATGAATATGCCATAGAAGAAACTAAGAATTCCTCAGCAGTGTCAGGACCCTAATGGTCTGCCCCCTACCCCAGCTTGTATTCTTAACCATTCTTCCACCACTCTCCCCCTTCCTCGCTTCATTTTGACTTCACTAGCCTTGTTGATGTTTCCTCATTATATTCAAACATAGTCCCACCTTCAGGCTTTGCCTCTGCTCTTGACTCCTTCTCTAGATGGCTGGTTGTGCTTGTTTTTGAACAAATGCTTCATTCTCAGAGAGACCTTTTCTAACCACTCATACCTCTTGAGGATCTCTGTTTTATTTTCTTTTTCTTTTTTTTTTTTTAAGATTTTATTTATTTATTTGACACAGAGAGATCACAAGGAGGCAGAGAGGCAGGCAGAGAGAGAGGAGGAAGCAGGCTCCCCGCTGAGCAGGGAGCCCGATGCGGGCCTCGATCCCGGGACCCTGAGATCATGACCTGAGCCGAAGGCAGAGGCTTTAACCCTCTGAGCCACCCAGGTGCCCGAAAATGCTCTCTTCTAATGAAAATGAGAGATAATATACACGTAAGCAAATGAAAAAATAAGATAATTGCAAGTAAAGATAAGTGCTGTCAAGAAAATGAAACAGAGGGCGCCTGGGTGGCTCAGTGGGTTAAAGCCTCTGCCTTCGGCTCAGGTCATGATCTCAGGGTCCCGGGATCGAGGCCCGCATCGGGCTCTCTGCTCAGCGGGGAGCCTGCTTCCTCCTCTCTCTCTGCCTGCCTCTCTGCCTACTTGTGATCTCTCTGTGTCAAATAAATAAATAAAATCTTTAAAAAAAAAAAAGAGCGTTTTCTCTTTTTTACTCCTGAAACCCTAGTGTGTGGAATGGTGCCTGATAGGTTATAGCACCTGGCCTAATAAATATAAGTTGAATGAGTAAGTTCTCGGTATGTGACTGAAAAGAAAAAAAATATGTAAAGTACTGCTTATAAGTCAAATCATTTTGTAAGCATTAAGTGTAACGTCTATTGGTTATTCAAAATGCTATTTACTTTATAAATCTCTGCCTCTATTTCTTTTTCTGCATTGCCTAGTACATTAGGGAGCATAGAACGATCACCTGGGAAACCTCTTGGCCTTCCAGTCTTTCCTCCCTATTGCATCCAGAGTGATCTTTACAAAACACAGACACCTTCTCTCTTCTTAGAAACCCTCCATAGATAATATTGCCCTTAGGTTGAGTATCGGCATTCTAACATGGCTGGAGAAGCCCAGCCTGGTCAATGCCCGTGTGCATCTCTAGCTTCATCCTGCTGTACTCTCTGCTAGATCTGGGCTCCTTCCTCTCCCACTTGTAACCTCTGTCTGGGCCCCTTCCCACCTCCTTCCCCATTTTGTCTTTTTAATCCTGCTTATCCTTCATAAATCAGCTAAAGGACCCCTTCCTCAGGAATTTTTTTCTCCACCCACCAAATTAGATCAGGTTGCTTTGTGATTTGCCTCCCCCGTGATTGTATTTCTTTCCTTCAGAGCATTTATCTCATTTATCACCATGTATAGTTAAAATTTCCTTTTCTTGTGATGTGAACTTTCAAGATAAGATTCTCTCAGCAACTTTTAAATACACAATTCAGTGTCATTATCTATAGTCAATGCAGTGCATTATGTCCCCAGAACTTACTTATTTTTACAACAGAAAGTTTATACCATTTGACAACTTTCACTCATTGTTTTGTTTTTTTTTAATTATATATCACATGGTTAAGAATCTGAGAGGTTAAGCAGCTTAGCATAGTGTCAGCCCAGAACCTAGGCTCTGGCATCAGAACAGTTTTGCTTGCTAAGTCCTGGCTTTTCCTATTAATAGCTGTCAAATAACTCAACGTCTCTGGGCTTCAGTGCCCATGTCTATAAATTGGAGATAATAGTGCCCACACCTCAGGTTACTGTGGGGATTAAATGAGATAATACACTTTAATTTTAGGACAGTACTTTGCATATAGTAAGAATTTGAGAAGTGTCAAGTATTTTAAAGTTATTTGTTATGTGAAATTTGCCTTTACCACTAGGTATGTATCGTCTCTTCTTAGACTTTAACATTTTCTTAATTCTTATACCAGTGTTATTGTAAAGGGCAAAATTGGACATTTGGGTGTCTGAGCCTGAAAACCAGGCCCAAATTCCACCACTTCACCTTTTGAAAAATGGAAAATATTTGCAAATTCTATATAGTTACATAAAATTATATAAATACAGAGAGGTACATATTTGGAGATCTCTTTCTATATCTACAGATATTTTATATGTATTAACTTTCTTTTAAAATCAAGATTATGAAGGGTCACTTTCTAGCTAAAAGAGAGGTTACTCCTTAGGCAGCTAGAACCTTTGGAGATCTAAACCCATCTGAGGTCTATCTTTAGCTATTTTCTAGGAAGTTGCTGTTTAAGAAGCAGGGTCAGAATGCTGATGAATAGGGCCTGATGACAAGAGGAAGATGAAATTCGCAGAGATGGTGTTTCATCTAATGATTCCTTCTCCTCAGGGACTGACAGAACCATATTGTTGTCTTGTTTCTGGTAACATATGGCTCTTCCCACCGAAGTTGTTTACTTTATTTCTTCTTTTGTTTAAATAGCAATGAAGAATTTTATACCTTGGGGACATCAGAAAATGTCTGGCATTTTGCAACGTGCTTTTTGTAATGTGTCATGTTACAGAAAGCATTTAGGAGAGTTTGAGCTGGAGGAAAATGAATTTATAAATAGACCCATCAAATAAAACTAGGTTTTGTAATGATGCAGTCATAAAGCAAGCCATAGTAAAAATATAGGACAGTCTCTTGTGATTATCCATCCTTCTTATATAATCTTTTTGTTTGGCTATTATACACCATAATGGACTTAGCTAACTATAGAACATGGCAAGCTTCAAGCATATTGCATAAAACAAAATGCCTAAGAAAATGTCCAGAACATTAGTGAAGAAAATTTAATTCCTATGTTTTCCCCTAGACATTAATATATGTCTTACCCTGGATTCATGTAAGGTACCTTAGAAAGTCATGTGGTAAGTGTATCTGAGCCATCTGAAATGATACCTGATACCTTGATACTTAGGGAAAGAGAACCCACACTATCAGAAGTCAGCTGCTACTATACTAAATTTTCCCATAAATAAATCATGTTTTCCATATTTCTAAAGGAAGATCATAATTTTTTAACTAAATTTTCTGAAAACTTTCCTCAAAAAAATTAACCAGCCACTAGACAAGTTGTGGATCCTTACTTTTAAAAAATACTTAAACCATTCATCTAAAAAGTAAAACAAACTGACAATGGGTAAAGTTACAAAATTTTTGGTATATTTCATTTATTCCCTAATACTGAACACTTTTTGTGTACAGAATACCTTAGGCTAGGAAAATAGATAAAGAAAACGCACAGTGCTTGCTCTACAGAAATTCAATCTAATAGCTGAGATGGGTATAAGGCAGTGATGACCTAATAATTTTGCCAAGTGCCATAAAAGAAATACAGACACGGTGCTGGAAAAATAGGCAACTGTGCACAGGAAAATTAAAGGGTCAGAAGATATTTTTGTCTGGGAATCCTTGCATGAAGTCTTGTGAGACAGTCAGGAGTTGAGTAGGAGGTGAGGCAGAGAAGAGTGAAAGGGGAGAGCACATGGCTTATTCAAAGACTAAACAAGAAAATGGTAATGTTGGAAGGGTGTAAATGGGAGAACTTCTGACCAGGAGTCAAGGCGGAAAAGTGTGTAGAAGCCAAAACTAAAAGACAATTTTATGCCTTGCTAGGAACTTTAAAACTAAATTAAGAATGACCTTATGAGGCTGTGTTTTAGAAGCCAGTATAGCAGAAGTATAGAGGGAGAAGGGAGGAAGATAAGATTTAGAAAGGATAATCAGAGAAACTAGTTAGGAGGTTGTTACAGAAAGCCTGGTAAGGGAGCTTAAAATAACATTGGATATCAACAAATTTGAGAGAGAACGAGTGCCAACAGTACTTGAGAACTATTTAGATGTGATGGTGAAGGAGAGAAAGAATAAAGATTTGGTGGTGGATGAATTGAGAATGCTAATTCCTTATCATAATTATAATCATAAATGCAGGTTAAGGAGCAAGTTTGGGAGGGGAGTGAGGTAAGGAATAGGTAGACATGCTAAGACTGACATGTTTGTGGGGTATATAGGCAGATGAATTCAGTAGTTGATTTTGTATACATGGTTATATAAGTTTGAGTTTAAAAGATATATTTGGGGGGGAGGTGCACCTGGGTGGTGTAGTCAGTTGCATGTCAGACTCTTGGTTTTAGCTCAGGCCACGATCTTGGGATCATGAGATCAAGCCCTGTGTCAGACTCTACCTCAGCCAGTAGTCTGCTTGAGGTTCTCTCTCCCTCTGCCCCTCCCACTCATGCTTGCTCTCTCTCAAATAAATCTTCTTTTAAAAAAGATATCTTTGGGCTGAGATACCATTTGAAAAACATCTTCTTAGGTAATTGATTAGATATGGAAGACTAGTTCTACAGAAAGAGTGGATAAAATGAAAGGGAGAAGTGTTGTACATGCAATTAGAGAAACACCATCATAAATTAAGGGATCGAGTGTCAGAGTGGGTTTTTTGAATGTGAAAGCACAGAGGTAGGATACTTCTAAATGATGGAGCAAGGGGGGCAGCAGTGAGTAGAAGCAGCAGCTTCTGTAGTCACGTGTGGGTGTTATTGGTGGGATTTTTGTTTGCTTGTTTGTTTTTCTCAAAAGTAGAAGAGTGCTGTTCTGCAAGAGGAATTTAGGCTGGAGAATACCAACCTCACTTCATCTTACTGGGAAGAATGTACTGTAGGAGGAGCAGTCTTTTATGAGAAGGCTGTAGAAGTGATGTGCTGGGTAAGAAATGTTCAGGCAAGGAAGGAGGTGTCTGGAAGTCTGTGAAGGGGCTGAGGAGACCTTAGTCACTGTGTGAGTCCAAAGACAGGGAGGAGTGTTCAGTGGGAGAGCCACAGTAAAAGAATGAGTTGGAGAGAGATTGCAGAGGATGAGGGTGTTTGCAAGAGATCAGTATCTGGAGAAGAAGAATACTTTACTTGAAGCCTATTCTGATTTAGAGATATTTTCTTGATCCTAAGAAAACTTAAACTAGTCATTCAGCTATCAGCCTTGTGATGTTTAACATTGCAGATACACACCTTTGCTCTGAATCTACTCATCAAGGCATCTTAGAGATGTAGTCCTGTTTTCTGATCTTTTAACATAAACATAATTTGTTTCTTCAAAATTAGATTTCCATTTTGTTTTATTTATGATTATAAGGGTTCTCTATGCTTATTATAAAAATTCAAACACCATGAAAGAAATAAACATCTCTGATAATCCTATTTCTAGAACAAAAAAACAATTACTCATAACATTTTGAGATTACCCTTACCTCTTATAGACTTTACATATATACAGTTTAATAAACAGAGTAAATATGCTAATGTAGTATTGTGTCTAAATGCGCATTATGTAATGCCTATATTTACACATAGAGAATTTATGTATATAGACATTTTGCCAAAAAGACTAATTCTGCATAGACTCCTATAAACTGCTTTTTCCCTAACTTAACCTCGTGACAATTTTTCCAGGTCTGGGAGGTACATCATCATTTTTAGTGGCTACAAAATATTCCACTGTATAGTTAGGCCATAATTTCTTAATCATTCCCCTATCAATGAAGTTTTATTGTTTTCCACTGTCTTTTTATAACTGATTACAGAGGTGGGTTGACACATAATGTTACATTAGTTTTAGGTGTACGACGTAGTAATACAACTTCTCTCTGTTACGCTGTGCTTATCACAAGTGTAACTACTATCTGTCACCGTGCAACACTATTAAAATGTGGTTGACTATATTCTCTCTGCTGTGCCTTTTACTCCTGCGACTTCCTCATTCCATAACTGGATACCTGTATCTCCCACCCCACGTTCACTGACCCTTTTGCCCATCCCCCTAACCCTCTGGCAACTATTAGTTGATTCTTCTGTATTTACAGGTATGGTTCTGCTTTTTGTTTGTTTGCTCATTTGTTTGTTTGCTCATTTATTTTATTAGAGTCCACATATGAGTGAAATCATATGGTGTTTGTGTTTCTCTGTATGACCTGTTTGGTTTCAGAGACCTGTTTTGGTTTTATTTATAAAAAAAAAAATAGTCTTTCTTTTGAAGTTAATTACTTTGCTTTTAAAGAAGAAAAAAATTAATTTCTGCAATCTTTAGTTAAAACCCTTAGGTTCCACTACTAACATTTTCTGAATTATCTCATTTGTAAAATCATCTGTTAATTTAGAAAAACCAGTTTCTCCCTGTCGTGCTTTGGAATCCTATCGTTTTAGGAGCCCTGATCGCACATAATAAGTAGCTGTATGCCTAGGTCAGGATTATTTATCATCCCCTCTCTGACCCTTAGTTTCCTCATACATAAAAATTTTCATTGTTTCTAATGGATTTATTTAATACATGCAGAAATAGTAGATTTAACAGTTTTTGCTTTCTAGTAGTCCTCTGTATGCTCAGAAATCATTTAATCACTTAGCGTATCATGCTTCTGCCCACAAGAGTAACCTTGGATAGAAGTGACTTCATTTGTTAATTGTATTCTTTTACATACTTCTAATACCAGTATTTTTTATTCATTGGTTGTCAGGATATTATAATACATAAGATTATAGGATTTTTTTTCTTTTTTCTAAAGAAAAAACAAAAAAACACATTTTTAGGCACAGTAACCTCATTGAGTGCCCCTCCCCCAATTCTGTTTCTTTCTGAAAATGGTATTATCTGATTAAATATTTCAAATGTTTTAAATGGCAAATTCTTTTGGGTCTTTTGTTAATGAATACCACATGGAGATAAACAAAGATCATGCAAATGTGAATAAGCAAAAGCTATTTATTTTAAACTTGCTATAGCATGGGAGTTAGCCACCATCATTTGCATTTGGCCGACTCAAAAGCAGGGAGATGAATGGGAAATCTTTACTTTGCCTTTTTTTTTAAGTAGGCTCCATGCCCAGTGTGGAGCCCAGCATGGGGCTTAAACTAATGACCCTAAGATTAAGACCTCAGCTGAAATCGACAGTTGGACATTTAAGTTACTGAGGGACCCAGGCACCGCAAATGGGAAATCTTTATGGTGGAAAAAAGGAAAAGCTTCAGCTGTACCCTTATTAGAGGTTGTTGGCATGGAGAAGCTGTAGGAGGGCTAATTAAAAGCAGGGTGTCCCATGTGATTGGTTAGGAGTGAATGTTTGGCTTGCTTCAGTTTGTCCTAATTTGAAAGTGGGGGCAAAAAGTTAGGAGGCTGTTATTAATCAAGCCCTGGTCATTTGGGGCCAGTTGTTTCAAGGGTTATTGCTTGGCTTTATGGACTGGTTGATAGTGATAGTAGTCTGACCTCCAGGACTGATTCTGTAGATAATGAGTTGCTAGTTTATACTGTCAGTAGTACTTAAAGATATATTTGATATCACTTAATGTGGTAAAAATATAAATTAGCAAAATATATATTTCATTATTCACAATGTTAAATATTAAAATAACTTCATATTTTTCAGTGAGATCGGTTGTTAGGTACATATAGTGAATGACAATAGATTTATGTGCATTGATTGAAGTGTATCATGATTAACATTTATATTCGTGGCAAATTTAAGGCATTATCCATAAATACAAATATTATAATATAGTAAAGAAGTAAAAATAATAACACATGTAGGGACATCTGGGTGGCTCAGTTGGTTAAGCGTCTGCCTTTAGCTCAGGTCCTGACCTTAGGGTCCTGGGATCGAGTCCTGCATCGTGTTCCTTGCTTAGTGGGGGGTCTGCTTTTCCCTCTGCCTGTTGCTCCCCCTGCTTTTGTTTGTGCTTGCTCGCTCTTTTCTCTCTGACAAATAAACAAATAAAATCTTTAAAAAAAATAATAACACACATAGCTTTTACTGACTTGTGGGCACTCACCTAAACACCGTATGAATATTAGCTAATTTAGTGTCAAAACAGTCCTATGAGAAAGGTACTTTGATTTTTCTTCTTTTACAGGTGACAAAACATAAGCATAAAGAAGTTAAGTCACTGTTCATGGTTTCTTGTCTGGTAGTAATGGAACCAAAACTTGGCTTGGGTCTTTTTATCTTGGTATATTTATACTGCTTGAGAATAGGATTACACTACTTAGTTGATGCAATTTGAGAGTCTTATTGACCAGAAAACAAAACTGTATTGTTACTGACCTCACAGCCAGTTTTATCAGTATTCTCAAGAACATCTTTAGAACTGTCATTTTATTATTATTCTTTAAAAAATTTTCTGCATTTAGGTTACCTTAGCAGCTTTTATATCTCAGGTAGTAATAACCCCCACGATATTCCTTCACTTACAGTGGTGAATGTCACTAAGGTGACAGAAACTATTTTAGTCAAATGAATAGAAAAATTAAGGGGAAAGAGATGTATTTATTTCAAAGCTAAATATGAGGTTGTTGAATTATCCATTCTTTAAGATTACTTTTTTCCCTTTGCTGTATACATAAGTAAGTAAAAAGTCTCGGGGAATCACTCACTGAGTGTCACCTATGTGTTGGGCACTGTGCTGTATGCCTAAATAAACCATTCACTTATATATTGGTCTTTTCATGTTTTAAAATTAAACAGCCAAAAAAAAAAAAACTGCACAGCTGAATTAGCATCCCTAATCTAAGATATTTGTAGAAATTGATGACTCATTCCTGTTACCATATCCAAATGTTCAAACAATCAATGAATGTGGATTTTAAATACATAGTTTACTAATAACCATTTAATCATGAACAAAGTCTCAGCTAATTGCCTCATATTTCTTAAATAGGGAAATACTTAGCATTAATTTTTAGAAACACAATGGCATTGAGATATAAGCATTGTTCAGAGAACTTTCCATAAGTAACAAAGGATTTTTGTTTATTTCATACCTGTCATATAGAAAGTTAATTTTAGCTTTGAGTTATTTTGAACATTAAAACCCTTAAAAAGAATCTTCCAGCATTTATGTGAGCAGCGGGTACTTTATCCCTGCACCTGCCCCCCAACATTCTTTAGATTCTCCAAAGGAGTGTTTGTGATACACTGACAGTGATGTCTCTGCCCAACCAAAACTCCCACTACAAAATAAGAGATTCTGCCTAAGCTGCTAGTTCAGACATCCTATGTTACGGGAGTCCCAGCAAGTAAAACTGGGAAACAGATAGGCTGGCAATGAAAATAACACTGTGTAAGAACACTGTAGCTAAGTCCTGACTTTGAAACTTACTGTCCCTGTGACTTTGAATAAATTCCCTGCCTGAGAATGGGTTTTCTAGGAAGAAGAATGAGAGGTACTTCAGGATGTTAGTAATGTTCTATTTCTTCATCTGGCTAGTGGTTGCACAGATGTTTTCATTTTGTTAGAATTCATGGTGCATTTATGAATTTTCTATATGCCAGTTATACTTGAGTAAAATACTTATTTGTGCAGGGAGTAGGGGGTGGTGAGGAGCCCTGACTTGTAGCATTTGCCTAGTTAGGTGGTATAAATACTCGCATTGAGGCTGATTTCAGGCAACCAATATGAAGTCAGTGAATGAAGAATTGAAAAGAGAGATGCAGGAACGCCTGGGTGGCTCAGTGGGTTAAAGCCTCTGCCTTCGGCTCAGGTCATGATCTCAGGGTCCTGGGATCGAGCCCCACATCGGGCTCCCTGCTCAGCAGGGTGCCTGCTTCCTCCTCTCTCTCTGCCTGCTTCTCCTTCTACTTATAATCTCTCTCTGTCAAATAAAGAAATAAAATCTTAAAAAAAAAAAAAAAAGAAAAATGCACATTTGGCTCTTTGAGCTGGTTCCAGTATATCCCTAGATAAGATGTAATTGAACTGGGTAAAGAACCTTCTAACCACTGACAATTCCTAATTTATCCTGTCATATTTTGGTTAACAGCTATGAAGTGAAAAATCAACTGATAAAGTAGTTTCATTGAAGACCTGTTAACTTTATTTTTCTTTTTTTTTTTTTAACTTTATTTTTCTAATGTAAAACACTCCTTGTTTTCTCAGTTGCTCAAAATTGGATTTTTTTTATAGAACATGACCAAAAAATCATTCACTTTTGCACAACATTTACTTATTTTACTTATTTGGGTTTTGTTTTTTTTTCTTTTAGTTATTAATGATTTGATGAATTCTCATGAACCCAGTGTCCAGCCCAGAACTACAAAGAGTATCCTCTGTTAAATGTTTTTCTGGTTTCTTTTAGTTTTATGACACATATGCACACAAATGTGTGAGCAGTATATTATTTAGTTTTATTTATTTTGAATTTTATATAGAGAGCTTACTGTTCTGAAGTTAATGTTTTGATTTAACCTTGCATTACTAAAATTCATCTACATTTTTTCTAATGTAGTTTATTCCTTTTTATGATGTAAATCTACATACTTTTTACTGAGTGTTTTCCATGCTAGTTTTACATCATTATTGGTATACTAGTTTAATTTCCCTGCAGAGCAAACATATTGTGCTTTGTTTATTTATTTTACGTGCCTTTTTTTTTTTTTTTTTTACAAATTGATGGATTGTAAAATCTCTTCTCTTTTCTTTTCTTGCTTTTTCTTTCCAATATCTGTATTCTTTGGTAAATGAATGTGTTTTCCCAAAAATGGGTCATACATTAATAGAACATCTTAATATATGTTGGTGCTACACAGAAGAAAAATGCAATAAAAAATTCTATCATAGTTACTAAAGAAGCTCTATTAATAGCTAAACTTAGAGTTGAAGTTCACATTTCAATCTCAAGTTGGTTAAGGATTGTTATAACTACAATGGTTATAATATAGTAGCTCCTCATTATAAAGTTACTGTGATTATAATGTATATGCATGGCGTATAGTTGAATGAATAATTTGTTGCTGAGAGAATGAGCCCAGAATGTTATAGATGAAGAGGAGCTTGAAATACCAGAATCCTCACTAAAAGAGATGTTGCTCACTCAGAGTAAGTACCTATTGACAAAATTTCATAACCTGATTTCTCTGAACTGTAGAAAAAGATGTGATGGCTTTCTACTACAAGTTTAACTGCTATAACCAAACTTCTAAGAAAATCTTATTACTAACATTCAAAACTTAAGAGAAAACAAAATTATTTAAAAATTACGGAGTGGAGGAGTAAGTGTAAGTAGAGGAGAAGACAGAGCAGACGGATATTTATTTATCCATAACACAAATTGGACCATAATCCCTTATCAAAATTCCAAAATTCAAAAAACTCTGAAAACCAAATTTTTTATTTCATTTTCATAGTTCTTTTGGTCACAAAACCTGTCCTGATTAGAATGCATTTGGCAGTAAAACCTGACTTGAAGTAATGGGAAGGTATTTATTGCTTTGATTTGTTCCACTTGGTGTGTATTTTCATCTGTTTTGCTGAATTATGCTTGATTCCAAGATGCTAACCCAGACTGTGCTGGCATATTACATTATATTGCAGCTTCTCCACCTATCTAAGTGTTTTAAAATTCTGAATTCATAAACATATCTGGCCCAAAGTGTTCTATTAATAGATTGTGAACTGTGGTAAAATGAATTGCCTTTATCTTATATTTAGACTATGAGTTCTTTACCATTTTTGTGCCATGGGCCTCTTTGGTGAACCGGTAAAGCCTGTATACACTTCCTTTAAAATTTTTTTTTAGGTGTATAAAAGAAAATACATTAAAAAGTAAGCATTTTGGAAGAGTTACCAACATGATACAAATTTGTGGTATAGTAATATATATGCTTCTTTATTTTAAGGCATTAAATAACAGAATCTAGCAGTGGATCTATTTTTTTTTTAAGATTTTATTTATTCACTTGACACAGAGAGAGAACACAAGCAGGCAGAGAGGCAGGCAGAGAGGAGGAAGCAGGCTCCCTGCTGAGCAGGGAGCCCGATGCAGGACTCGATCCCAGGACCCTGAGATCATGACCTGAGCCGAAGGCAGAGGTTTTAACCCACTGAGCCACCCAGGCGCACTAGCAGTGGATCTAAATGTTATTGTAAAGTCATCACAGTAATAAGTATAAATGATATTTGGGGATCTCTGTAATAACTGTCATGTATCAAAATATCTTCGATTTCTATTGGTGACATTGTCACAGGTACTGCTAATACTGCTGAGGTTTGTCTTCTACTTTCATCACTGAAGGAAGTGATAAATTTCAAATAAGAGTTTAGAAAATACTTAATTCATGCCCCATCCTAGTTCATGTTACCCGCCCTCCCTTATTCTATCCAAGATCAGAGTTTAAGAAATTTCGGTTACAAATACTAGTCACCATTAATTTTTCTGTTTTCCTTATTAGCTTTCAATATTGATTTATTTTGGTTCATTAGGAGATGAGGCTGGAATTTACATCATGCCCTTAACTTTCAGCTATTATTTCTTAAGGTTCCTACTTTATTTTGAGGGCTTTTTTCACACAATAGACAAAGTATCTGAGTGTTCATAATTATGAGGTTGATTTCTAACTATAGTACTAGTGTTTAGGGTTTTCTCCCCCTCCGGCCACATTGTAAATTAGGAAGCAATGCAGGATTTTTATTAAAATTTTTGTCCTTTTTTCTTAGTGTACTTGATATTCCACTTTTTTCTTTTTTTTTTTTTTTTTAAGATTTTACGTATTTGTCAGAGAACATTTGAGCAGGGGAAGCAGCAGAGAGAGAAGCAGGCCCTCCACTTAGCAGGGAGCCCGTTGTAGGGCTTGATCCCGGAACCCTCAGTTCATGACCTGAGCCAAAGGCAGCCTCTTAACCAACTGAGCTACCCAGGCACCGCCCCCCCCACCTTTTTTTTTCTTTTCTATTATAAACTTCCAAATGTCTTAGGTAGAGAGAATCTGCATGGAGGGGACAAAAATCTGTATATCCTCTGCTGACATTTCAACATGGACATTTTTGATACTACCATCTAAGTGACTTTTTTTCAGCTTTTAAAATCAAAGTTCATCTTATACATGAAGGAGAAGAATATACCAAAGTAAGATTTTGAATTTTTCAACTTCTGAGAAGCATCTGATTAATTCCAAAAGAACTGACATATTCTGATATACTAAGAAAAATTTATCATCTGCTGTTGCCCATTTTTCTATGGTGCTACAGCCAAAAACTTGGTCCAAGCCTGTTGTCATCTTATATTTGGACTGCAGCAACAGCCTTGGGGAATGTGTCCCGCCTTTAGTCCCTCTTAACGTCTGTCACTCATACGCAGAGCTGGCCCCTCTTCCTTAAGCACTCTTCTTTATCTCAGGAACCATTCCTTGAAACCTATCCTGATTCACAGCACAGCATCAAAACCCTCCATCAGGAAAGCACCAGCGCACAGTGATCTCCTATTACTTCCTCTGACATCTCTACCTTCTATTACTTCCTCTGACATCTCTACCTTTCGTCGCATACCTACATCCAAATTGCTGATTTCTAAACCCATAGCCTTGTTCATACCATTCTTAGCTCTCGTGCGCCCTTTCTTTAGTCATTGATATCTTTCAGTTCCTTTGAGGAATGATTTCAAACAACCCATCCAATGAAACACTATTAAATTGACTTGATCCTAACCTTTTAGACATGCTTTTACTATTTTTAAGCTGTCTTTATTTATAAATCACTACCACTTACTGAAAACTATCATACCTCTCTGTCACAGTTTTTAAGAGGAAATGCACGATGGTTTTGTTTTTCCTAAAACTTCCCTTGCAATAGTCTGTCAAATCCAGCAGCACCCCACATATGACAAATTTGAGTTGCCTTCTCTGTGTTTCCTTGTGCCTCGTAGAGTGCTACGGTTTCTCTTTAGTACTCTCGTGTGCCCAGGTAAAAGCCTGAAAATTATTTGTTTGTTCCTTTCTAAGCAAAAGTGAAAGTGATTTTCAAAAATTCTTAATAAAGGCCCTAATGTGTTCTTCTGAGATTAATTGCTCTTCTAATATGGTATGGTTCAGCTGAGCTGTGGAGTATCAGAGTAACTCACATGTGCCTTTGGAAATTGGGATTAGTGTCACGGTTTGTTCCCCTCTGACTTATTTTCTAACTTCTAAATCTATTTTTGAAATAAAGCTGATTTTCCAATGGAGCATGAATGGTTTTTGTCATATATGTGAAGTAATGACCTACTTTTAAAACTTAGGAGCTTGGAGTACCCATCACTTTTCCCTTATTACAGTATTTACTTATTGCCTTCAGTGCAGGCAACACTGCCTAGTTGAACCCTGTGGGCCAGATAAATCCTGCCCACCACAGTGATATACTGACAAGAGTTTCCTCCGCTCACCTCTTCCCTTCTGAATACTGGTACAAAAGCAAAAGACTCCTTTAGTGTTGTTTTGTTTTGTTTTTAAGGAACTGATATATTTCACAGAAAGACTTAAAAAGATATCTTTGAAATAAATGGGCAAACTACTGCATTTGTCCTGTCTTCTATCTATCCTATTTTAGAAGGGAATATTATTATTGATTACCAGCCCTGTCCAACTGAGGACAAATAAATGGATTGTACCACCAAGGCAGCATCTGCTTCTCTCTTCAATTTGACAGTAAATATCTGGGCAAGAAAAAGGGAACTTAACTTGTAAATCCATTATTCATTTCCCTATACACATGTCTAACTAGTAGGCAAATTATAGCAAAATATTCTTTTCTTTCTTGCCTAGGGATTTGAGGTCAGAGTCTAGATTATATTTGCTGAGTATGCCCATGGCTGTAAGGGGTCATTTATTTAATGTGCTCTTGTGTTAGGCTCTTTATTGGGTGCTCTATGTGTAAGAGCTCAATTAATCTTTACAACAAATATGTGAGGTAAGTGGTATTCTCATTGTGCAAATGAGTAAATTGAGACTCGGGTTAAGTAATTTAAGATCACAAAATATATTAAGTGGCAAAATTGGGAACTGAACTTAACACCTTTCTGAAGCATAAATTTTTAAAGATTTTTAAAAAAATGTTTGTATATCCATTCATCTGTTGATGGACATCTAGGTTTTTTCCATAGTTTGGCTATTATGGACGTTGCTGCTATAAACATTCTGGTGCATGTGCCCCTGAGGATCACTACCTTTGTGATATATATATATATATACACATATACATATATGTGTGTATATATATATATATATACACACACACATACATACATACAGTGGAATACTATGCAGCCATCAAAAGAAACCAAATCTTGCCATTTGCAATGACGTGGATGGAACTAGAGGGTATTATGCTAAGCGAAATAAGTCAATCAGAGAAAGACAATTATCATATGATCTCTGATATGAGGAACTTGAGGGTCAGGGTGGGGGTCATCGAGGGTAGGGAGGGAAAAATAATGAAACAAGTTGGGATCAGGAAGGAGACCAAGCATAAGAGACTCCTAATCTCACAAAACAAACTGAGGGTTACTGGGGGGTGGGAGGGTAGGGATAGGGGTAGGGATGGGTTATGGACATTGGGGAGGGTTTGTGCTATGGTGAATGCTGTGAAAGGTGTAAGCCTGATGATTCACAGACCTATACCCCTGGGGCAAAAAAAAAAAAAAGTTTGTATAGGGAATGCCCGGATGGCTCAGTCAGTTAAGACCTGACCTTTGGCTCAGGTCATGATCCCAGGGTCCTGGCATCAAGTCCAACATCCGGCTCCTTGCTCAGCAGAGAGCCTGCTTCTCCCTCTCTCGCTGCCTGCTGGTCCCCCTGCTTGTGCTCTTACGCTCTCTGACAAATAAATAAAATCTTTTCTTAAAAAAATGTATATTCCGGGCGCCTGGGTGGCTCAGTGGGTTAAAGCCTCTGCTTTCAGCTCAGGTCATGATCTCAGGGTCCTGGGATCGAGGCCCGCATCGGGCTCTCTGCTCAGCAGTGAGCCTGCTTCCCCCTCTCTCTCTGCCTGCCTCTCTGCCTCCTTGTGATCTCTCTCCCACTGTGAAATAAATAAATAAAATCTTAAAAAAAAAAATGTATATTCCTGTAATTGATTTTTTTTTTTTTTTTAGCTCTTGGTCTATTTGGCTTCCCCAAATTTGATTTTGAGCTACTGAGGAAAGGATATAATTTAGAAATTTTGTTCATACAAAAAAATTATCTGAAGGTAAAATCAGATGATTTTGATGAATATAAAGAGCTTAATGTGTAACCACAAAGTAACTGATGTAGTTTTTTGTTGATCTTGTGTCATTGAGATATCAGCTAATAGTCTTATACTCTCAACTGACTTCTTTATTTATGTGTTTGTTTTATTATTTTCAATTAGCCAACATATAGTACATCATTAGTTTTTGATGTAGAGTTGAGCTATTCATTAGTTGCATTTAACACCCAGTGCTCATCACAACACATGCCCTCCTTAATACCTATCCCCCAGTTACCCCATCCCCCCACCCCCTCCCTTCTGAACCTTCAGTTTGTTTTCTGGAGTCCAGAGTCTTTCCTGGTTTGTCTCCCTCTCTGTGGATGGAACTGGAGGGGATTATGATAAGTGAAATAAGTCAAGCAGTGAAAGACAATTATCATATGATTTCACTCATTTGTGGAAGGTAAGGAATAGTGTGGAGGACCATAGGGGAAGGGAGGGAAAACTCAACTGAGTTCTTTAAGTGTAATTTCTGGTCTTTGATCCCTAATAGAGTTGAAAGAGACAAAACAAAATTGGGCGATAAGATACCTAATTTGAAGGAATCTGGTCTTTCACGTACTTGACATTCTACACGTGTGTATTTATCTGAAAAAAAAAAAAAACAGTAAATTCATGATGGGCCCCTGGGTGGCTCTGTTGGTTAAGCACTGGTTACTACTGTTGTTCATTCCTTCATTTAACATTTAAGTTTTGCTACGTGTAAGGCCTTGTGCTAGGAGACATAATGATGAAAAAAGGGTGGAAGTTGTAATTTAGTGGAGGAGATACATAAATCGATGTGAAATTACACTGTGATAAATTCTAGGAAGTAGAGACTCAGAGTGCTGTGAAAGATGTGTATGCTGAGTTAAGGAATTATACCTCTATGGCTGAATGTTAAAGCATTGTTTGAAGGATATTTCTTTGCTTTTCAAAAGCTACCCAATGGGAATACATCACAAAGAATTTTAGGAATATTAAAAGAGACTTTATGCATCCCACAAAGTACAGTGGAGATTTAATAATATTTCTTCAGAAATTAATGACAGTGCCATGTAAGATTTGACTTCACCTTCCACTGATTGCAGCATTTAAAATGCACTGCACACTAAATAGGGTTTCTCAGCCTTGTCCCTCTTGACATTTTGGACTGAATGATTTTGTTAAGGAGGCTGCCTGTGCATTATAAGATATTTAGCAACATCCCTGGCCTCTAAATACCAGATCCATAGGCAGTAGTAGCACTCATACGTCCCAAGTCAATAAAAATTATTTGCAGACCTTGGCCAATGTCCCAAAGCATCAACTCAGTTAACAATCACTGCTCTGGAATATTCTGCATCCATTATGAGGACAGAGGAGAATACAAGTTTACAAGATGTTCACAGTGGAAAAATACATATAACATGATCTTATTTTTGTAAAAAATCATACATACACACACCAAAACCAAAATTTAAGTAACAAAATATTAACCATATTTATCTTGGTTATCAAGAAAAAGTGTTATTTAGGGTTTTATTTCCTTTGTGTTTTTCTTGCATTTATTACCTCTTTAATTAGAACAAGAATGTACTTTAATAGTCAGCCTTTAAATGGATGATACAATGTCTTAGTCTGCTCAGGCTGCTATAACAAAATTACCATGGACAGGCAGATAAAAAAAACAAAAAAACAAAAAACAAAATTTATTTCTCATGGTTCTGGAGACTGAGAATTCCAAGACCAAGGCACAAGCAGATTCTGTGCCTGGTGAGATAGAAGGCTTCCTGGTTCATAGAAAGCCATCTTCTCATTGTGTTCTCATGCATGGGGAAGGGCAAGGGAGCTCCCTGGGGTCTTTTTATAGAGATGCTGATCCCATTCTTGGCGGCTCTACCCTCATGGCAAAAGCACCTCCCAAAGGTCCCACCTCCAAATACCATCATATAGATTAGGGTTAGGATTCAACATAAGAATTGGAGGAGTACGCAAACATTCTATAATTAATATACAGTGGTTTCCACAGGTCAACATTTTAAAATATAACTTAGAATATTATACACAGCATCATGCTTGAAGAGCTGAATTAAAATAAATATTATGTATGTGAACTGAATTTTTATTGATGTCTGTGAAACTAGAATAAAGCATGTGACTGATATCTTCTTCTTTTGTGTATAAGGAATATAATATCCTGTAAACTTGAAGCACTATTTTGGAAGACTGGATTGTTCTACTTTCTGCCTGTTATAGTTACTTATCAAAAAAACTTGCTTATTCCCAGAGGGGAGGTTAAAACTAGGACACCACACAGTGGATACAACAGAGTGGATAAAATGTGACTTCCCTTAGTCACATGTTGCTGACTAGCCTAAAGAGCCATGTCTTAGGATGTCTTAAAATTATTTCTCTTCTTCCAAGAGCTTTAGGTTTTATTTTGAAAAATAAAGAATTTATTATTTGGCAGTCTAGAGCAGCAGTTATCAGGTGTGTGTGTGTTTTCCCCCTTACTGTGACAAATGAAGGAGAATTTCACACACATTCTCAAGAACATCCCCAGGTTTATACATAGCTCTCAACTCTCCAGCTATAATTCTTCTTTTTCCCCAATCAAGAAAGAAAATCAAAATGCAAATAGACTTAGCAGGGAGAATAGAATAGATTAGAAATGAATTTAAAAATTAATTTAAAAACACTTGCAACTTATTAAACACATAATATTCCATAGATGATAATTGAATGACTAGTACAAAACAGGTAATATATGAGGCATAGAGGTGAAAGCCTAGGGGGCGTGGCACACCTTAATCAAGCTCCCATACACAAAGACGTGAAATTCAAAGTATGACATATGCTGTGAAAGGGAAGTATATGTTGCTATGAGAGTGTGTAATTGGGGGGCCTATTTTAGATTAAGGAGTCAGAAAAAACTTCCCTGAAAAAATGTCTTTTTAATCAAGATCTAATAAGTGAGTAAGAGGTAACTAAAGAGGTATGAGAGCCCAACATTCCAGATAAATAAATCAACATGTGCCAAGATTTGTATCTTGAAGGAGGATGATACATTTAAGGAAGTAAAAGACAGGCTAGATAGAGCTCAGAGAGCAATAACCTGAATGGTGAGGGATGAAGTTGGTGAGGTTGGAGTAGAGTAGGAAGGAGCGTGGATAGATATTGGTTCTTTAGCCTGGGAGCAAAAGGGAAGCATTGGAGGTTTCTTTGGTTTTTTTTGTTTGTTTTTAAGTAGGCTCCATGCCCAGCATGAACCCCATCATGGGGCTTGAACTCACAACCTTGAGATCAAGACCTGAGCTGAGATCAAGAGCCAAAGTCTTTACTATCTGAGCCACTCAGGCACCCCACTGGAGGTTTTTTAAGCCATGGTGTGGTGTGATAAGAATGGCAATTTGAAAAATTATTTTGGCAAAATATGCAAAAATTGTTAAGATGCAAAATGGATATAAGGACCAGTTAGTAGTTCATTGAAATAGTCCAGCTGAAGAATTGTAAAGAATCCTATCTTTATCTTTCTAAGATAGAAATAGATTCAGGAAATTCAAGGACTGTAATAAACAGGATGTACTGATAAATTAGGAAGAGATATCATGGATAACAACTAGAGTACTTGCTTGTGGATCTGGATGGATTCAATAAGTCAAAGAAAATTAGAATTGACTCAGTTACAGAGAGAAGGTTGTGAATTCCGTTTGAGGCATATTGAATTGATGTGCTTTAAGAAATCACAACAAAAATACCAAGTAGACACTAGATACATAGTTATAGAGCTCAAAAGAGAGGCTAGGACAGAGTTAGAGAGCTGAAAGTCATCTGTATACAGATATGAGCAGAGGCTGTAGGTCCATTGCCTAGGGAAATTGTATACATAGAAAAGAAAAACAACGTGAAGGTCGTTTAGGACAAAACATTAAGGAGCTCCCCAGCTTAGGGGAGGAAAGAAGATACACTGAGGAGCAAGCAGAAAGATAAGAAAAAGAATGTTGTATTATTTTTTTATTTTTTTGTTTTTCTTTCACTTCCAGTTAACATACAGTGTTATATAGTTCCAGGTGTAAGAATGTTACATTAAAAAAATCAAGAGAAGTGACACATATTTCAAGACATTTAAAAATGTTTAAGAAGAGAATAATCAGTAGTGTCAAGGGTATCTAAGAGATCAAGAAAGATGAAAACTGAGAAATATTGATTGGATCTAGTAACAGTAATCCAACAGAAAGGGGTTAAGGAATATTTGCAGAAGTGAAAAAAATCAGGAAAACAAGTAGAGGCAGTTCTTTTAAGTTTTGCTGTGACAAGAAGGAGGAGGGTGGTGGTAGCTAGCACAAAATCCAAGACTGAGAAAATTCTGTGCAGGGTGTGTGTTTAATGTGAGAAGCCGTCAGAGAAAGATAAATTTTAGACCCAGGAAGGATTTGAAAGGAATGGTGAAGGTTTTAGAAGAGTCACATGAGAGAGCCAGCCAGTAACTTATTAGTAAGGGGCAGGAAAAAACAAAAACAGTGTATTAGAACTATTTCCACAGATTTGACAGTGGAGTTGGAAACCACCAGACTAGAAGAAGTATAATAAAATTAATTATTTGAGAAATGTATGGAGTATTATTTAAAAGAAATTTTTAGACAAGCCTTGACTGTAGTACAGAATTAGGTTATTTTCTAATAGCCCTATTTTCTGCTTGGAAGAGTCCAGGGAGGAGTCTCTACTTTCTCTAAACTTAGCTCAGAATCTTAAAGATTAGTTGTTCTGTATGTTTCTTTTAGCACTGTTTTATCAGGTTAGTAATTTTATCTTTTTTAACCTTTTTTGTATTTGCAGTCTCCATTTAGGTTCAGTTTCAAATTTGCTTTTTTTAAATCATATTTTGATTATAATCTGTTCTTGCCTTATTGATGCTATGCTACTTTTAAAATCTCTTTTCAGTGCACTTAAAAGTTTCTTACAAATCTCTCCATTCCATGTATTTGTTCAAGTTCTTCCATTCACACATCTACTTATACTTTTTAGTTACCAGTTTGTTTTATGGCATACTTAGTAATTTTTGATTATAAACTACCTTTAGTAGGAGTTGGTTCTCTGTGACTCTCAGGTGCCCTGAATTGTGGAAGAAACCCTTTGTGGCCAGTTTTGTGTTTGGCTTTGTTGTCATCTTATTGCTTTCACTAATACAGGACTTAACTTTATGTTATTTTCTCTGTTCCAAGCTTTTTTGAAAGTGCTACTTGAGACCTCACACCAACAAATAGTGCAGGTTTGAAGTCCTGGTATCCTTCTGCTGACTCTTTGTCCAGAGTAGCTGGCTTCTGTGCCACATTCCACAGACCAAAGAGCCTTTCTAGCTCGCTTGCTATATATAGAGCCTAGAGTTTTGACTCCTGACCTATATCCTCAACATATATACTAGGTTTTTGAACATTTTATCTAGCTTTTTTATTCAAGTAGCACTGGAGGGAGGCTTACTGCCTTGACTTGCTTCCTCATATTGACCACAAGACTTTTTTGACAATATAAAAATCTTTTCCAGTTGTTTCTTAAAATATATTTTTGATGACTGATACAGGAGCTAGCATATGTTAGAAATCCAAAACTATCAAATTTGGAATATGTATTTATGCAAATTTAAAGTCATATTTTGAGACTAGCAATATAGTGTCTTATGACACAAAAATGACATTTTAAAAATGTATATTTCTTTAAGAATCAGAAATGAGAAGAGTTCTGTAATAAATATGTCTGTATATTTGAAGTAGCTTCCATGTTTCATTTCTTAACCACTGCTATTTACTGATAACTTTAATATTTAAACTTTCACCATGACATAGCATGGACTTTGTGTCAGGCATAAGAAAAGTGCAAAAGAATAAGATTTAGAAAAAGGTAGACATACTTAATGAAATATCTCATACTTTTATGAGAAGAGATTAAATGATATAATGAAGAGATGAGAGAGGGAGAAATTTACTCTAGGATTGAATCATAGTCCATAAAGTCACATATTCTGGAAATGTAATTTTCCTTATTTTTAAATAAAAGTTATTCATATATAATAAGTACCTAGTGGATATTTGTTGAATAAATGAATGTATGAATGAATGAATTTTCTATTTTGAGTCTTTTTCTATTGGAGGTTGCAAACTTAATCAGTACAGGCCTTTCTCCCTTTCTTTTGCCCTAGGGTCTGCATCCTAAACTTTTAGAGCCTTCCAAGTACAGCATGTTGGTAGATGGGATGGATACTTGGCCTTGTTGATATGTTTTGAGCTATCTACTTAGACACTTTCCTTTTTCTTTGCATTGACTGAAAAATCTTTACCACCCACCCTGCCAAATAAATGCCAGCCTCTGCCACTTCCTTACCACACTAAGCAGGAAAGAATTCTGAGACCTTATTTCCTCCTGAGACTCCATTCTGGAGATGGGAGATTGTTGGCTTCCTTGTTATCAAAACTCTAAACCTAATGGATTTTCTATCCTGTCCACCATCCTCCCACCAGTTTTAAGCCTGAGTAAATACATTGCTGAGTGCTTTCTCAGAGATCCACCAGATTCTTGCCCCAGTCCCATAGAATCTTTGTCTAGTCTATCTTGAGCTAAGGGAACAGGGACAGGAGGAGCAGGGGGGGAAAAAAAATCTTCCATATCTATCATTTATGCCAGAATCCTAGTCTCTTGAAAATCAAATGCCAAAAATTTAATAATTTAATTATTTGGGGGCACCTGGGTGGTTCAGTTGGTTAAATGTCTGAGTCTTGATTTTGGCTCAGGTCATGATCTCAGGGTTATGAGATCAAGCCCGGCTTCATGCTCCATGCTCAGCGGGGAGTCTACAAGAGATTCTCTCTATCCCTCTCCACCCCCATGTGCATGCATGCACTCTCTCTCTCAAATCTTTAAAAACAATAATTAAATTTGTTATCTACATACTGCTGTGTCATCCATTCCTTTAACAGGGAAATGATATCTGTTGCTGCCTGAATAGAGAAGAAGGGTCATGGATAACCAAACTGAGAACCAAAGATATTGGTTAATATATAAGTGCTTTTCTACTACAAAGAAACAAAATAGAGGAGAAAGGAATAAGGCAAAGAAAGAAGCCCAAGTGGTTTAGTAGAGAGACTAAAAGACCTCTTTACTCTCTCAAGTAAAATGTGACATACTCAAAATAGGAGTAGCTGGGTTCAGTGGCTCAGGCACTGATTGGCAGGCATAAGGATTGTTGCTGGAGGCTGAAGAATGACTTTTGTTACGGAGCCGTGTTCTGTCTCAATGGAGCCCCATGGGATTTTTACCTGCCTGGAAGTCAGGAAATAATACCTTGGACTTCTTTTTAAAAATCTTCAGAAGAAGTAGGGGAATGCAAATCAAAATAAAAATGTGAACTCAAGAGATTTGATTATTTTAAGGCTTAAAAGGAAAAAATCAGAATTGTTCCTTATAAAACTTATAATGTCTCCTCCTCCACTCAAATGAAAATTAGCTCCTACTGATTTTGATTACAAAATGTCTTAAATTTCCAGCTCAACAACTCTAGGTCAGGCCCTTGGTGCCCCATTCCTTAATTATTACCTCTTTCTGCTACTTAGCACTCTAATTCTTGAAAATACCTCCTCTTGACACTTCTTTTAAAGAATTAGTTTGTAAGTCTTGCTAGATATGTTCACAGCAGCATCCATAGTGCCTTAATATCTCTACTATGGGCTAACGTATTCCTCTCCCCTTCCTGGCAATCCCATATCTTGAAGCCCTAATCCCCAATTGACTGTATTTGGAGATAGGGTTTTTTGGAGGTTATTAAGGCTAAGTGGTTATAAAGGTGGAGTCCTGATCCAACAGGATTGGTGGCCTTAAAAGGAAAAGAAGAGAGATTTTGTTTGACACACACGAAGAGAGTGTCATGTGAGCACAAGGGAAGAAGACAGCTATCTGCAAGTCAGGAAGAGAGCCCTCACCAGAACCCATCTGTGCTGGTACCCTGCTCTTGAATTCCCACATCCAGAACTGTGAGAAATAAATGGCTCCTGTTGAAGGTACCCAGTTCATGGTATTTTATCATAGCCCAAGCTAACTAAGAAAATCTCCAGAGCCTGAAATAATTATTTGCTGACTCAACAAATATTTGTTGGTTGCGGTAGAAATTAGTATATTACATTCGGAAGCATGATGAGACTTCTTAGCCTGGTAGGTAATGGCCCACACTGTAGAGTTTGCTGAGCAAACAGTCTGTCACAACTCCTCAGTAGCAACACACAGTACATGCACCAATGATCATGGCTGTGTTCCAGTGAAATTTTATTTACAAAAACAGGCAGCAGGCTGTATTTGGTCCATAGGCTATAGCTGGACCATTCCTGTCCAGTAACAGTAGTCCATTCCTATAAGGGTCTTAGAAATGTCCTCGAGGGTGATAAGTAGATAATCAATATAAGTATAATGAAAGGTGTGAAAAGAATAGTAAGGGCACAAAGAAGGAATCAGAACATTTTACAGAGGGTAGAGTAGTAAAATGAGAATAATCAGGCCTCGTAGAGGAAAAGATAAGGTATAAGATGGAATGCTGCAAGAAATGAGATGGGGAGACTGGGCAGGGGATCAAGACTACAGAGAGCAGGGGGGGGGAAGGCAAGCAAAAAAAGGAAAAGAAAATCTGAAATATAAAAAGAAGCTATGAGATGATAATATTTATGTACGTAAAATAGGTTTTAAAAGCTTAGGCACTAGGTTAAAAAAATAAGAGGAAAATAAAGATCATTGTCTACTAACATGATCTATTGGTAACTGAAAAAAGTGGCAGCAGAGTATTTATGTGTACATGTGCTTTTATATTTGGTACGAGCCAAAAGAAGTCATGAAAGGATTCACCAGTGTTGCCTCAGGGACAGTTGCGTCTGAAAGATAGGGAGTGGGCAGGCAGAATGGAAATGGTTATTGTGATTATAGCCATCAATGAAATAAACTTGACAGACAGAAGCTTAACAGGTCAGTGTTTATTTTTATCATGTAATAAGTCTAGAGATAGTTTCTGCAATCAAGGATATAGATTCTAATTTAGCCTTCACTTCTGTTCTCATGTGTGTTGCCTCATGTTGTAAGAGGGCTGACAAGATCCAAATATTTGGGTCATCATGTTCAAGGAAAAGGAAGGGATAGTATCAGCTATTTCTGCCATTTTCATACAGAAATCCAAAGTTTTAACAGGAATTTTCAGCATACGTGCCTCATTTCTCATTGGCCAAAGTTGGGCCAACTCTAGCTATAAGAAAGCCAGGGTAAACAACTACTTAAACTTTCTGGCTTCTATAATGAAGAACAATTCTTATAAAGGAGAAGGGGGTTGAGAAAAGTATTGAGTTGTCCAACCAGTAGTGTCAGCCACAATGCGCTTTGCCTTTATGAATTATCTTGTTTCATTTGTTACCATAAGCATGTATTCCTTTTATAATTAGAAAATCTCCAAATTTAAATTTACCACCAGCCACCAAGCTAGTCTCTCAGCCGAAAAGCATCACATTTCTAAGCATTAGAGTGTTGTGCAGAAAAGGAAAAGAGGATGGTGGCAGGGCTTGTATTCTTAATCTAATGACTTCATCCACCAGTTAGTAATCACAGTTTGATCAGTTACCTCTAAGCTGATAGTACCTGATTTGTGTATTCTTTCTCCGAGGCTGGATGTAACTTTCTCTGGACTGAAAAGAATGGCAAAAATTTCTCTTCCTTATAAGGAACACAGACAGCCATGTATTCCATGTTCCATTTAGAAGGATCTGTCTGGCAGCAGCATAGAGCATGAACTGTAGTGATCATGAAAGAGGAGTAGACTCTAAGGGCAGGCAAGAGATTATGAGGCCTGAACTGAGGCAGTAACAGTGGGAAGGGAAAAAAGAGATAAACATACAGATTTTAAGCAATCTATATAAACTGGTTGCTGGTAGGATATAGAAAATGAAGAGAAGGGGAAAATCTGAAATGATAGCTAAATTTCTTTCTTGGATAAATAACAATTAGATTATGGTAACAGTCACTAAGATTTTTGCAGGTTTGAGGGGAAAGTTAAATTACCTTTGACCACACTATGTTTTCCTATGCCTGGGTGGCAAATCCACAGAGAGATAGATCTAATAGATTAAGGGATAACTATAGACTCATTGATTGGGGGTTCAGGAGAGTGATTGGGCTACAGCTAGAGATTATTGAGTGATCAGTTTAACAGGTAGTAGCTACAACTGTAAGAATGAAAGATGAGATTGCTTAAGGAGAGCAGGTAGTGTTAGAAAAGGTCCAAGGCTGAGCACTGCAGAATATCAACATTCAGTGGGTGGTCAATGGAAGAAAAGCCAGCAAAGAAACCAGGGTAAGAAATTAAAAGTAGACTCTATTCAAGTGGCATTCTTGAAAATGATAGTTTGTAAGAGAAGGAATTGGCTAAGAATGTTTAATGCTGTGGAATTGTCATCTATTATAAGAACTAAAAATCTATTGGATATGGCAATTTTGTCTTAGATGACTTTTGGCTAGATCAGTTCTAGTCTAGTAGTGGGTTGTGGGAAAGAATAGACAGAACTGATATTCTTTTCCTTCCAGGGACTTGACTCTGAAGGGAAAGAGAGAAGTGATTGTAGCCAGATGAAAATATAGTATCAAAGGAGAGGTTTTTCTGTTGTGTTTAATGGAAGACATTTGTGTATGTGTATCTCCTTTAGGGAAGAACATGTTAGGAGGACAATCTTAATTTTTTTCTTTAGAAAAAAATTTAGAAAATTTTTTCTAGAGAAATTTAAAGGTATGTTTATACACAGGAAAAATACTAGTTTTATATATATATATATATATAGTATTAGCGATTATTCTGGCAAATGGGTGGCTTTCATATTAACTGTGTTTTTTTTCTATATTTCTTAATTTTCCAAAATAAATAGTGAGACTCTTAATGAGACTATTAGACACATGTGAAATGACTTAGAGTTATCTAAACTCCTAATCTAAACTCCTACTTCTACATTCTGTTGGTAAGTTAATGAGGGGTTGACTGAGTCCTGTTCTCAGTTTCTCACCTAAAATATAGTCTGTCTTCTAGTGACGATTTATCTTTTACATTCATTCAACCAGTATTTATTGTTTCCTGGTACATGTTAAGTAGCGTTCTTGTCACTTGGGGTTACATCAGTGAGTAAAACAAAGGCTCTTGCTCTCTTGGATCTTCCATTCATTCATAGGGGACATACAATAAACATAATAAGTAAACTTATGTATATATTGGAAGCTGATAAATGTCATGGAAAAAAGTAGAGCCAACTGGAAATGTCAGAGGATGGGGAGTGAGGCTGTGGTATTAAGTAGGGTTAGTCAAGGTAGAACTTAATGATCAGAGACTTGAAGAAGGTGAGAAAACTATCTGAAAAAAGCATTGTAGACATAACAGTAAATGCAGAAGTCTTAACACAGAAGTATTGATATACGATAATAGTAGGACCAACAAGCAGGCCACTGTGGCTGGAGCATGGTGAGAAGCAGATAGTGGTAGAAGATGAGCTCAGAGAAGTAAGGGTGGTTGGGAAGGATCATGCAAGACCTATAGGCCATCATGAAGAGTATATAGTTTTTATTCTGAGTGGTTTTATGAACCTTGTAGATTTGAGCAGTCCAATAATATGATGTGACATTTTGAAATGACCCCCCACCCCCAGTTTCTGTGTTAAGAATAGACCTTGGGGAATACGGAACCAGGAGCGTGTACCAAAGTAGAAGTAGGGAAAGCTAGTAGGAGGCTCTTGCAGCATGTAGGCAAGAGATGATTGTGCCTTGGACCAGGATGAAGAATGTGTATTACATGAAAAATATAGGAAAAACTTAGAGGAAAAAATGTGATTGAAAGCACAATATTAAATTTCATGGATGCAATATAAAGAAGCAGTTCAGAGTTTGAGTTTTTAGGTTAAACAGATCTGTGGCTAAAATAAGTTATCTTGACCTTAACCTTACTCAATTACTCTGAGCCCTTTTCCCTAATCTCTGCAAGGGGGA
Organism: Ailurus styani; assembly: GCA_002007465.1. Taxonomy (NCBI): domain Eukaryota; kingdom Metazoa; phylum Chordata; class Mammalia; order Carnivora; family Ailuridae; genus Ailurus; species Ailurus styani. The sequence continues at coordinate 407,997 of LNAC01000183.1, forward strand.
TTATTTTAGTGGGCCTCGGCTACTGTAACAAAATACTGTACATAGAATGGGTGACTCAAACAACAGACATTTATTTCTCACAGTTTTGGTGACTAGGAAATCCTACATCAAGGTGCTGGCAAATTGGGTTCCTGGTAAGCTCCTGCTTTCTTGGTTAGACAGTCACCTTCTTGCTGCTTGCATGGTGTTCCTTTGGTACTTGTACAGGGAGACAGAAACTTTCTCTCCGGTTTCTTCCTCTTATAAGGACAGTACTCCCATCATCAGAGGTTCCCACCCTCATAACCTCATCTAAACCTGATTACCTGTCAAAGGCCCCCATCTCCAAATACCATCACATTGAGGGTTAGGGTTTCAACATATGAATACTGGGGGGACACTACTGGTCAGACCATAACAGGGAAGATAATGGTTGTTTTGAGAGTTAAATTTGATGTTATTTGTATGTAAAAGCACTAAGCAGTAGGCCTAGCACATACTAAGTATAAAATGAATGTCATATTCCATAGCCCATAGCAGCTGTTGGGTTTTGTGTGTGTGTGTGTGTGTGTGTGTGTGTGTGTGTGTGTGTGTGTGTGTGTGTGTGTATGTGTGTGTGTGTGTGTGTGTGTGTGTGTTTTTAACTTAGGGGCAAGTTTGCCTTTTTTCTTGAATTTTTAAGACACTGTGGATTGACAGTTTAATAAAACGTTTGAAGAGAGGTGGGAAGATTTTCAAATGAAAGAACTGTATCTGGTTAAAATTGCATATGAATTTCAGAATGTTAAAATGCCAAGAGAAACCAAATCACAATCAAAGATACATATAGGCAGACTGTTTTGATTGGAATCCTATTTGGTGTAGACATCGATAATGTAAATCATTGCCTGCCCCAGCTTTGCCCAACTCAGTCTCACATTTCTTCTAAACCAATCCTACCTAAGCTTGTTAATTTAGGAGGTGCCCAAAGATGGGTCAGAAATTGTCCTGCTACCAAGTATGGTCTGTGGCTTTCCTTATTTCCACTCATGTTTCAGCTTGTGCTGGAGCTCTGGTGCACTTAGGTGGTGCTGTAATAGCTTTGTAGCTACCTTTCCTCCTTCCTTCTGGGTAGGTGGTTTCACCTTGCCCTTACCTTGGGTAGAGGTTTACCTCAGAATCTCTGAAATGCCACAACTGCCTTTTTTAAATCTAGAAATGCCTTCTCTTTTTCTAGTAATTAGACGTTTGAAAAGTTTAGGCCATATTTTCATATGGTTTCTGGAAAGTGCTATAAAATTTAACCGTATCTACTTCACAAATGTCTTCATTTGCAAAATGTGGAATAAGCGCTAAGTGACATTTAAGCAATATATGCATTCTGATATTTTAAGATTTAATGGTCTAAATTATCATATGATCTCTCTGATGTGAGAATTTGAGAGGCAGGGTAGGAGGTCGTGGGGGGTGGGGAGGGGAAAAAATGAGACAAGATGGGATCGGGAGGGAGACAAACCATAAGAGACTCTTAATCTCAGGAAACAAACTGAGGGATGCTGGGGGCTGGGGGAGTAGGGATAGGGTGGCTGGGTTATGGACATTGGGGAGGGTATGTGCTGTGGTGAGTGCTGTGAATTGTGGAATCCTGGGCCTATTTTAATCTACTTATTTTGGGAGTTTTTTGTTGTTGAATTGTATAAGTTATTTATATATTTTAGATACTAACACCTTATCAGACATGACATTTACAAATATTTTGCCTTTTCATCACGTGGATGGTTTTCTTCACTGTGCAAATGCTTTTTTTTGGTATGGTCCCAGTAGGGTTTTTTTGTGTTTTTGTTGGTTTTTTTTGTTTGTTTATTTGTTTGTTTTTTGCTTTTATTTCCCTTGCCTAAAGAGACATATCTAGAAAAATGTTGACAAGGTTGTTGTCTAAGAGATTACTATGTATGTTTTCTTATCGGGGTTTTATGGTTTCATATCTCTCATTTAGGTCTTTAATGCATTTTGAGCTTATTTTTGTATATGGTATAAGAAAGTGGCCCAGTTTCATTCTTTTGTCTGTACCTGTCCAGTTTTCTCAACATCACTTATTGAAAAGATTGTCTTTTCCCTGCTGTACATTCTTCCCTCCTTTGTCATAAATTAATTGACTGTATAAACATGAGATTATTTCTGGGCTTCCTATTTTATTTTATTCCATTGATCTAGGTGTCTGTTTTTGTACCAGTACCATACTGCTTTGATTGTTACAGCTTTGTAGTGTATCTTAAAATCTGGGATTTGTAATACCTCCAGCTTTGTTCTTTCTCAGGATTGCTTTCAGCTATTTCATGGTTCCGTTGTAACATTAGGATTATTCTAGTTCTGTGAAAACTGCTGTTGGTATTTTTCTAATCCATGAGCATAGTATGTCTTTCTGTTGTTTCCAGCTTTTTTTTTTTTTTTTTTTTTTTTTGTCATTGTACTACAATTTTTAGTGTATGAGTCTTTCACCTCCATGGTTAAGTTCATTCCTAAGTATTTTCTTATTTTTGGCACAATTGTAAGAGAACTGGTTTTTTAAGTTTTTCTTTCTTTTTTCTTTTTTTTTTTTTTTAAAGATTTTATTTATTCATTTGACACAGAGAGAGAGATTACAAATAGGCAGAGAGAGAGGAGAGAGGAGGAAGCAGGCTCCCTGCCGAGCAGAGAGCCCGATGTGGGCCTCGATCCGAGGACCCTGGGATCATGACCTGAGCCGAAGGCAGCGGCTTTAACCCACTGAGCCACCCAGGCGCCCAAGTTTTTCTTTCTGCTACTTTGTTGTTACTTTTAGAACTGAAACCAATTTCTATATATTAATTTTGTATCTTGCAACTTTTTTGAGTTATTATTACTTCTAATAGCTTTCCAGTGGAGTCTTTAGGGTTTTTATATATAGGCTCCTGTCCTCTGCAAATAGTGAAGGTGTTACTTCTTTATTACTAATTTAGAGGTAATATTAATTTATTTTTCTTGTCTGGTTGGTAAGGCTAGGACTTCCAGTACCATATTGAATAAAAATGGTGAGAGTTAGACACTTCTGTCTTGTTCCTGATCTCAGAGGAAAAGCTCTCAGTTTTTCATCACTGAGTATGATGATAATAGCTGTGGGTTTGTCATCTATGGGCTTTAGTATGTTTAAGTATGTTCCCTCTAAACCCACTTTGTTGATAGTTTTTATCATGAATAGATTTTGAATTTTGTTAGATGCTTTTTCTGCATCTACTGAAATGATCATATGATTTTTTTAATGTGGTGTATAATGCTAATTGATTTGCAGATATTGAGCCATCCTTGTTTCCCTGAAATAAATCCCACTTGATTGTGGTGAGTGATCCTTTTCATGTATTGTTGAATGTGGTTTGCTAATATTTTTTAAGGATTTGTGCATCTGAATTCATTAGGGATATTGGCCTATCATTTTCTTTTTTTGTAGTGTGTTCGTCTGGTTTTTGCATGAGAGTAACACTAGCTTGTAGAATGCATTTGGAAATTTTTCTTCCTCTTCTGTTTTTGGAATAGTTTGAGAAGAATATGTATTAATTCTTTCTTAAATATTTGGTAGAATTCACCTGTGAATCCATCTGGGTCTGGACTTTGGTTTATTGGGAGTGTTCTGATTACCAATTCAGGATTGTTACTAGTAATCAGTATGTTCAGATTTTCTTTGTCTTCCTAATGCAGTTTCAAAAGGTTGTATGTTCCTAGGAATTTATGCATGTCTTGTAGGTTGTCCAGTTTGTTGGCGTGTAATTTTTCGTACTAGTCTCATAATACTTTGTATTTCTGTAATGTTAGGTATTACTTCTCTTGCACTTCTGATTTTATTTATTTGGGTCCTCTCTTTTTCCTGATGACTCAGTCTAAAGGTTTATCAATTTTTAAAAATATTTTCAAAGAACCAGCTCTTGGTTTTCTTGATCTGTTCTCTTGGTTTTTATCTCTATTTTATTTGTTTCTTCTCTAATTTGTGTTGTTTTCTTCCTTGTGCTGGCTTTGAGTTTTGTTCTTCTTTTTCTAGGTGCTTTAGGTGTACGATTGTTTATTTGAGATTTTTCTTGTTTCTTGAGATAAGCCTGTATTGCTATAATCTTCCTCTCTAAGTAAAGTTTTGGCTGCATCCCAAAGATTTTGGATTGTTGTGTTTTCATTTTCATTTGTCTCCATGTGTTTTTTATTTCCTCTTTGATTTCTTGGTTGACCCATTTGTTATGTTATTTAGCCTCCATGTGTTTGTTCTTTCTAGATTTTTTCTTATGATTGATTTCTAGTTTTATACCATTGTGGTTAGAAGAGATGAATAATATGATTTGAGTCTTTTTCAGTTTATTGATACTTGTTTTGTGACATAACGTGATCTTTCTGGAAAATGTTTTGTATGCACTTGAAAAGAATGTGTATTCCTCTGTTTTTGGATGAGATGTTCTAAATATACTGTTATCTTTTTCTAGTGTGTCCTTCAAAGCCACTATTTCCTTGTTGATTTTCTGTGTGAATGATCTATCCATTGATATAAGTGTGGTGTTAAAGTTTCCTACTATTATTTTATTACTATCACTTTCTCCCTTTGTTAATATTTATTTTATGTATTTTGGTGCACCTATGTTGGGTACATGAATATGTACAATTGTTATATACCCTCTTGTTGGATTGATCCCTTTTTCATTATGTAATACCCACTTTTTCCCCCCTCTTGTTACAGTCTTTGTTTTAAAATCTATTTTGTCTTACAGAGCTATTGATATCCCAGCTTTTGTATTTTGTTTTTTGGATGTTTTTTGGTTTTGGTTTTGGTTTTTTGTCTTTTGTCTTTTGTTTTTGCTTTCATTTCCATGGTGAACATTTCTTCCATCCCTTCACTTTCAATCTGTATGTGTCTTTAGGTCTGATATGAGTTTCTTATAGGCAGCATATAGATGAGTCTTGTGGGGTTTTTTAATCCTTTCTGTCTTTGGTATAGACTCCCCATGGAGATAAACACCTGTACTAAGCTATTATCCTCATATCTTTTAATAGTAGAATCTCGGGTTGTTTTGATTGCCAGAAGCAGGAATTCACTCAGAAACTAAAGTAAATAAACAAGGAAACCTAGGTTAGATATGTTTTTGTCCTCAGCCCTGCTGGACAGAAATGGTGTGTGTGTGTGTGTGTGTGTGTCTTGCCTTCCATAAAAAGACCATAATAACATGCTATACTGATAAATAATTATCACCTAAACTTTTCACATATCATGTATAATATTATAAAAACCATGAATATACTAAGTAGATTAGGCAAAAACTATTACTCATATACAGAGAAGATGAAACATAAGTGATTTGACCATTATTTTCTTAAAATTTTTTAAAGATTTATTTGAGAGAGAGAAAGACAACATGAGCAGGGGAAAGGGCAGAGGGAGAAGGACAAGCACACTCACCGCTGAGCGGGGAACCCAACAAGGGGCTCAGTCCCAGGACCCTGAGATCATGACCTGAGCTGAAGGCAGCTGCTTAACCAACTGAGCCACCCAGACACTGCCGCCCATTATTTTCTAAACTCAGGGATAAAGTGTTGCATTTTGTGTGTGCATTGGGAGATGGTGGTGCTGCTTTCATTTGGATAGCATCTTACGGGTAGGACTCTTTGAAATAATATTTGAGCTGAGACCTAAAGAAATAGAAAAAGAACCAGTCATTCACAGAGATAAAAGGGAACATTTGAGGCAGAGCAAATAGCAAGCACAAGGTTATATAGCACAGTTAAAAAGAGAAAGGAAAGTACTCTAAATAGCTAATAATTAAAGCTTATTTAAGCAAACCATTTAGTTACATTATTATACAGCCTTTAAACTATTGTTTATTGTGAGATTTAGTATTATGGGAAATTCTTAACATAGCAAATGAGAATGTAAAACTATAATTTTAAATACTATATATTTATTTATATATAGAAATATTTTAATAATTATAAATATTTAATAAATATTAGAAATATGTTTAATAATAAAATATTATTAGAAATATTAGAAATATTTTTAGGTAGAAATATTTTTTAATAATAAAAGAAAGCATATGAAATATTAGCAGTGTTTTATTGGAAAGTGGGGTCAGGTGATTTATTGGTGATCTACTTGCCATTATTTTCTACATTTTCTGCATTTTACTTCTCAACTTCATTTCAAAGAAAGTTCTCAAACATCTTTCATCAAAAACAGCATTATCTTGGGGCACCTGGGTGGCATAGTTGGTTGAATGCTGCTCTTGGTTTCAGCTCAGATCATGATCTCAGGGTCCTGAGATTGAGCCCTATGTCAGGCTCCACACTCAGCATGGAGTCTGCGTAAGATTCTCTCTCCCTTTCCTTCTGCCCCTCCCTCTCATTCTCTGTTTCTCTCTCTAAAATAAATAAATAAATAGATAAATCTTTTTTTTTTAAAGCAGCATTATCCTGAATACTGAAATTCATTTAAGTGTTGGTGTGTCTTGAATATATTCTTCTGAAAAGTGAATATATTAGAGAGAAAGTTAAAGTATGATATTGCTACCAAAGAATCATCTAGTACATTGTTTTGTAAAAACTTCCAATTTTACACATGATCATATTCATTTTACAAATACATTTAAGAAAATAGTATTGTAGCTATGTATGCATCATGTACACACCTACATACTTCACACCACCCAGAGGTATTAAGTGGAAGGAATTCCAAAATTTGTAGACCTCTCTTAACCACCTGCCAGCAGTTTCTGAGTTTCTTTGTTCGTTTGTTCTTAGCCAGTGACATTTTTTAATTCTGTGTTTCAGACAAAGAAGTAAAAATAGTTAGGGATATAAATTGCCACATTGAATTTCAATCTATTTATATTTTAATGTAATTTTTAGATTTTCTATAACAATCATGTATTCTATTTTTCTGTTTTTTAATGATTACTGTAGATACTGACTTAGTTCATTTTTAACTAAAAAAATTAAAACATTGTTTTTAAAAAATCATAAAAAGCTGAAGACCTTTTATTTATTTTTAAAGATTTTATTTATTTATTTGAGAGAGAGCATGAGAGGGGAGAAAGTCAGAGAGAGAAGCAGACTCCCCATGGATCTGGGAGCCCGATGTGGGACTCGATCCCAGGACTCTGGGATCATGACTTGAGCCGAAGGCAGTTGCTTAACCAACTGAGCCTGAGCCACCCAGGTGCCCCCTGAAGACCTTTTAGTTAGTATTCCCAATCTAGATCATTTTACGCTACCCACAGAAAGGATCAGCCTTCGGAGTTTATTTTATAAACTTCTGCCCTTTTAAAGGAAAAAATAATATATATACATATATATATATATATAGAATGGGGGGGAGAGAGAGAATGTGAGGGAGTGAAAGAAAGAAATACATATATGGAAATATATATCTAGAAAGATGTATGTCTAGAAATATATAAAGATATATCTAGGAATATATATATCCATATAATATATAGCATTGTTCTGCATATGTTATTTCTGTAAAAGTGGCATTATACTGTATTAAATTGTGCCACAGTAGTTTGTTCATGTTGAATCATATTCTGTTGCATGAATATGCCACATTTTTGTTTGTAGTTTTTCTTTTGATATGAATTTTACATACAGTGAAATATGGAAATCTTAGTTGTTCATTTACTGTTTTAACAAATGCACATACTTGTGTGTATATTCTCCACTAAGATATAAAACCTTACATCATTCCAAAAATTTCCCTATTTCCCTTCCCAGCCATTTTCTGTTTCATACCTTGGAGCCAACTACTATTCTGATCTTTTTCAACCATAGAGTAATCTAACGTATTATAGAATTCTGCAAAAATAGAATTAGGTGCTATGTACTCTTTGGTGTAAGGCTTCTTCCATTAAACAGTGTTTTTATGATTCACTGTTGATGTTTTGTCTATAAGTAATTTATTTCTTTTTATTGCTGAATAGTATTCCACTCTGTGAATATACTGAAGTATATTCATCTGTGCCTCCACAAATCCCCTTAGCAGTATTTGTTCTGGCCTAGCTACCGCCTTGGAGAAAACGCCACTTTGGCTCTGTCCAGCAGCTACTCCAGCAAGCAGGTTAACAGCATTTGCCTCGAGGAGCTTCTCTATTGTTACTGAAGCATTAGCTGCAGTGAGGCCAACTCAGTTCTCACGTGTATGTAACCTGGAGGTGAGGGGGTGTGAATGCCCAAAGGGACACATTTCGGAGCAATAGGAAATGGGCACCAGCAGATACATTTTTCTCCCTTCACCCCTCAGGAGACTATAGATCACACTACATGTAGTTGGGACACAGTAGTTTGTAACCCTCTCCTAAGACTCTATTCCATACCAATTAAAGGCCTACTCAGAAATCTATCTTCTCATATTTTCTCTTCGTCTTTATCTTACTCACTCTCTTTTCTCTCAAACCTGCATTCCTAGTAACGTAACAGCATGTAAACCTCTGCCGCACTTCGGATTCTGGAGAACCCCAGTTAATGCATCCTGTCTGTATAAGTTGATATTTTTACTTTTTTTTCCTTGTATTCACCTCAGTGGTTTCTCTGGGGTCTTTCCAGTATGGCAAGTACATTTTTTTCTTTTACCAATCTTCCTATTCTCTAATGTAAGTCATACTGAGCATCTTCTGTATGCCAAGCAGTCTTCTAAGTAAAGGAATACAGTGATTAAATATATTAAACATAAGATTCATGATTCCTTTTTGATGGCCAGAAGTTATACAGAAATGGTTTGAAGGCTACTGATTAGCCATTTCTAGTCACTTCTGTTACCTTGCCTCCCTTGCTTTGCTTGGACAATAGCAGAAATAATAGTAGTTTTAAAAACATGAATATTGGTATTTTTTTTAAAGATTTTATTTATTTATTTGACACAGAGAGAGAGATTACAAGTAGGCAGAGAGGCAGGCAGAGAGACAGGGAGAGGAGGAAGCAGGCTCCCTGCTGAGCAGAGAGCCCGATGCGGGCCTCGATCCCAGGATGCTGAGATCATGACCTGAGCCAAAAGCAGAGGCTTTAACCCACTGAGCCACCCAGGCGCCCTATATTTTTAATTATCTCAAAGACCTTTATATCTAATGTGACCATAGGCTATTTTAGATTCCTATGACAGGAACTTGCAAGTGGATAGTAGATGTCCTATATATAGAATCTGGAGGACACTTTCTTTCACAGAAAGTACAGTCTACTGATATATCAGGATTAGCTTCTTGGTAGTCATCCTATATTATTTTCCCTAAATCACTTAAGGCCAATTGGAACACATAGTTATGGCTATAAGTGGGGAAGGGTGAATTTCCCAATTAAAAAAAATCAATAAATTGCTGGCAGAAGATGGGTGGAATTAATGCTGGAGAGGTTTCCCCAAAAGTGTCCACTAAACCAAACCATATCAGATCTGAATGGTATGTAGGAATTAGGGAAGAAGAGAGGTGAAAGAGGAGGCAGAAGGAACAGCTTATGCAAAAGTTCCAAATTAGTGAGGAATTTGGTCTAATGGAGAAAGAAGAGGGTAGTTTTTAGAGATATCACTTAGGGTACTGAGTCAATTCTTACCTAAAGCTAGATGCACTTCTAGATTTTTTGATTACTGGCACTAGTAGATTCCATTTTAACTTTTGAGCCACTTTGACTTGGATTTTCTGTCATTTATAACAAAAAGATTTCTAACAAGATACTGACTTAAATACCGCTACCTCAAGGAAGCTTTTCAGGACCCGAAACTAATTTGAGTTCCTCTATTTTATGCTTTCTTAGCATCCTTTTATTCTCTACCACAAGACCAAGAGCTCCGTAATGTATCCACAGAGCCTGGCAAAGTGGCTGGTACACAGTAGGCTCTCAATAAATATTTATTGAGAGAATATAGAGATTAAAAAGCTGAATTAGGAAATAGCAATGAAAATAAAGTGAATTAAGGGAGTACAGGGGAACATTGGAACAGTCGAAGAACTAACTTGGCAAGGATTGGATATAGGAGGTGAGAAGCAAGAGTCAAATCTGGGGGAGAAGTGAATTCAAGTTAGAATATATTAAGATTGGAGTACTAGTATGGTCATTTACAAAAGGCCATGATAAATTTGTATTTGGAGATCAGAAGAGGGATAAGATTAAACAGATTTTGCTGTCATTAGTACTAAGGAAACAGAGTCTGAGGACAGTAAGAAAGGGTAAGTTCACCTAGGGAAATAGAAAGTGCAGAACACAGTCTTCATAAAGACCATTACTAAAAGAGCATTGGCAGAGAATACATATATAAGAAGTCAGGAACAATAAACAAAATGTGGGATATCCATACAATGAAATATTACTTGATCATAAAAAGGAATGAAACACTGATACATACTATACCAGAGATGAACCTTGAAAACATTAAGTGAAAGAAGCCAGATACAACAGGACATGTTTTAAATGATTCTGTTTATATGAAGTGTTCAGAATAGGCAAATCTATAGAGACAGAAAGTAGGTTTGTGGTTTCCAAGGGTGGGGCACCAGGAGGAGGGGAGAGAGGGAAATGGGAAGTGACTGATACTGGGTATGTAGTTTCTTTTCGGAGTGAGGAAAATATTCTGATAGTCGATGGTAGTAAAATGGCTGTACAACCTTATGAATATACCAAAACCCCTGAACTGTAAAGTTAAAATGGTGAATTTTAGGGTATGTGAATTATATGGCAAAAAAGGTCAGTAATAGACAGAAATTGTACACAAGACACACTTAAAGAAAAAGGTAAATAAAGCAGATGGACAGTTACAGTGAAGCCAGAAAGGACAAAAGGAAGTTCATTCTCTCTCCCTCTCCTTCTCTCTCCAACATTGAGACAAAATAATGTGTTCTGTAGAATAATGACTATATTTTGTAGACTTTAGGAAAATGGTAACTAGTGCCTTTTAACTATGTGGTTGTATATTACCAACTATAAGCACAATTAAAGATAAAATATCTTGATATTTTCCTTTTTGGAGCTACCCAATGACCCGGAATTTGCATTTTTCTTCCCTTAAGGAAACATGGCAGAAGACTTTGTAAATGAGGTGAAAACTTTCCAGACTTACCAATGTGTTAGAAATGTTGTTTAGCAAAACACTCTTCCTTTAATTTCAGACAGGATAGTAATTTTTTTAGTGTATGTGATTATTAAATTTAAATGCTTCCACAAAAACATGCATAGAATAGATACTACATCATTTATCATTTTATAAAGATCTAATAACTTGTGCAGAACATGTAGTATTTTTGAAATAACTGCTAACACATCCTTGGTTTTCAAACTAAAAACAGAAGATACTTTGAAAAATGACCAGCAGCACAAAATATTGCAAACATTTTACTTCAAATGCCAAAAATGGGGGTAGTGAGCAATACAACTTACATAAAGCAGAAGTCATAAGTTTTTCTATTAAAAAAACAGTAAATTTTAGAGCGCATATGTACTCTAAAAAGAGCCAGAAATGGCAGAAATATATTCTTTCAATTTTGCTGAAGAAGAGTTTCCATTCTAATTCATTGCACTTAGTCCCCAAACCCAAATAATCTGGGGATATTTATAAATTCTAGGCTAAGCGTTTGCAATTGTTTACTGTGCATGTGGGTCATTTTCTTTTCTTTAAAAGCAAAGACTATTTCCTTAGTTTTTTACTTCATTTAACTTGATTTTTTGCTTCATAAGTAAATTGATCATTTTGGTTTAATATTCATATTTAAAAGAGAACAAATAAGCTCCACAAAGTTGCATTCCCCAGAGCTTTTAATGGAATAAATGTAAGTCTTCCAATGGGCAGTGTAGGGAAAATGACCATATGTACTTCTTGACATTTTCTATTTTATACATACATCTAGTTTTGTCAGTATTTAGAGTGCAGCCCTGAAGGGATTTTTCTTTACGAAGTAACATAACGAATGAATGGCTTCTGAATAACTCTGTATGTGATGGCTTGGGCAATACTCAGTATTATAATAACCTGCAAACATACAGAGAAGTATGATAGTGGGAAAAAATCCTCTAAACTGTCATTGGTCACCTCTTAGGAATTTGCAGTCTTCATTTAGTCTCTTCCTTTCTATGGGTATGCTGGTAGATTACAGGAATAAATATTGAAAAGTTTCCACTCAAAATTTTGAATTACAACAGCCCCAGTATTCATTTGAGGCCCCATGAATTCTGTTTTTCCTTTACCACAGGTTGTAGGGATTTGGTGTGTTTCTTCTTTTGTAGCTACTGACTACTGACATTCACTCTGCACCTGGGGATGTTATTTTGAATTTTTTTTAAGTAAACGAGCACTCAGGCCAGGACATCTAGATTATTTTGACATAGATTCCTAGAATTAACTCTCATCTAAAACTATTTGTTTTGCAAAGTGCTATAAAAACAATTCAGATAAAGTAATTTTAGTCTATCTAGAATAGCTTATTAATGAGGTGTTCTGATTAGGTGAATATTTGTGTTAAGCAATCCCATATGAATTGCCAATTGTCAAATAATTGTAATGTAGAAAGTATAACTAAAATCCTATCGAAGATCATTTCATCTTTCCTTGATGCTTTAGAGGCCACCTGAGAGTATTATAGTAGCTCTTGCTTTTCATTTTAAATGATGTTATTTATCAAGGCTCCTGGGTAGCTCAGTTGGTTGAGTGTCCCACTCTTGATTTCGGCTTGGGTCATGATCGCAGGTTCCTGAGATGAGCCTTGCATTGATCTCTGCAGTCAGTTCAGAGTCTGTTTGTCCCTCTCCCTTTGCTCCTCCCGTTGCGTGCACACATGCTCTCTCTCAATAAATCTTTAAAAAGATTTTTAAAAAAAGTTATTTGTCATCTAATGGAACTGTAAGTATTAAGCTGATTGATTTTTCTCTTGATACTGTGGTGTATCTATGTGTGGCTTTCTAAAGTAAATGCTCCATACTTTTCTTTTTCTCTCCTTCCCTACCGGGTGCTGCCATTCTTCTCATACTTCTTAGAGCTTTTATTTTTTTAGATCCCGATAGAAGAGACCTGACCATCATTTAGACTCCACATTATATTTTTTCCCTAAATTATCTTGCTTAATAAGATGAGATTATTGTCAATATTGCCAATTCACTAAAAACTTACATGCTTCGTATAGTGTCTAATACAGGCCAATGGCCCAAATCACCTTTGCTTTCTACCTCCTAGTATATTTGTTCTCATACTTTTTGGAGTCAAGATCGTTTAAAATCTTAAAGTTATTGAGAATCCCAAAGAACTTTTGTGTATATGGATTTTAAATATTTACCATGTTATCTATTAAAACTGAGAAAAATTTCTAAAGATTTATTAATTCATACACACAATTTCATTACACAGAATCTTAACAATATATTATGAAAAATAATTTATTCAAAAAAATTTGAGAAGAATGGCATTTGTTTTAATTTTTGCAAATCTCTTTAATATTTGGCCTAATAAACATATGCATTCTCACATCTGCTTCTACATATAATCTGTTGCCTTATGTTGTTTTTTTTCTGTTTTGGGTTTTTTTTTATGTTATATATTATGTTATGTTAGTCACCCTACAGTATGTTATTAGTTTTTAATGTAGTGTTCCAAGATTGTTTATGTATAACACCCAGTGCTCCATGCAATACATGCCCTCCTTAATACCCATCACTGGGCCAACCCATCCCCCCAACCCTGCCCTCTAAAACCCTGTTTGTTTCTTAGAGTCCACAGTCTCTCATGGTTCATCTCCCCTCTGATTTCTGCCCCCCTTCATTTTTCCCTTCTCTCTCCTAATGTTCTCCATGCTATTCCTTATGTTCCACAAGTGAAACCATATGATAATTGCCTTTCTCTGCTTGACTTATTTCACTCAGCATAGTATCCTCTAGTCCCATCCATGCTGATGCAAAAGTTGGTATTCATCCTTTCTGATGGCTGAGTAATATTCCATTGTATATATGGACCTCATCCTCTTTATCTACTCATCTGTTGGGGGCATCTCAACTCTTTCCACAGTTTGACTATTGTGGACATTGCTGTTATGACCATATGGCCCTTCTTTTCACATATGTATCTTTGGGGTAAATACCCTGTAGTGCAATTGCCAGGTCATAGGGTAGCTCTATTTTTAATTTTTTGAGGAACCTCCACACTGTTTTCCAAAGTGGCTGTACCAACGTATATTCCCACCAAGAGTGTAAGAGGGGTCCCCTTTCTCCACATCATCTCCAACATTTGTTGTTTCTTGCTTTGTCAATTTTTGCCATTCTAACTAGTATAGGTGGTATCTCAGTGTGATTTTGATTTGAATTTCCCTGATGGCTAATGATGATGAACACTTTTTCATGTGTCTGTTAGCCATTTGTATGTCTTCTTTGGAGAAGTGTCTGCTTATGTCTTCTGCCCCTTTTTTTACTTGATTATTTGTTTTTTGGGTGTTGAGTTTGAGAAGTTCTTTAGAGATCTTGGATATCAGCCCTTTGTCTATAGTGTCATTTGCAAATATCTTCTCCCATTCCATGATTGCCTCTTTGTTTTGTTGATTGTTTCCTTTGCTGTGCAGAAGCTTTTTATATTGATGAAGCCCCCAAAGTTCATTTTCGCTTTTGTTTCCTTTGCTTTTGGAGAGGTGTCTTAAAAGAAGTTGCTGTGGCCAATGTTGAAGAGATTGCTGCCTGTGTTCTCCTCTAGGATTTGGATGGATTCTTGTCTCACATTGAGGTCTTTCATCCATTTGAGTTTATCTTTGTGTATGGTATAAGAGAATGGTCAAGTTTCATTCTTCTGTATATAGCTGTCCAATTTTCCCAGAACCATTTATTGAAGAGACTGTCTTTTCTCCATTGGATAGTTTTTCCTACTTTGTTGAAGATTATTTGACCATAGAATTGAGGGTCCATATCTGGACTCTCTACTCCGTTCCATTGGTCTCCATGTCTGTTTTTGTGCCTAGCTGTCTTGGTGATCACAGCTTTGTAATAAAGCTTGAAATCAGGCAACGTGATGCTCCCAGCTTTGTTTTTCTTTTTCTGTTATTTTGATTGAAGCATATGAAGAAAATCCAGCCAGACACATATTCAGAAAAGGCAATTGTATTATAATAGCTCTTCAAGATGATTTTGGATAGACGTCTTTGACATTTCACCAAAACTTGACAAGTGCTAGCTTATTAAAAGTTAAGTTGCAAAATGGAATCTGACACTTAATGTGAACTTTATATATTCTGTAACATTAAAATCCATTGGTCTGTCTTTATACTTTGAGTGCTTAATTTGCTTATGTATAGTTTTGTCATATTATGCATTTAACTATCGGTTCACTGAATCATACAGCTCTCTAAATATTTGTCATATTTCAGTAAGTAGTATCAAAAAATTGTTAATATCTCTTCAGAGAATTCTGTACATATTGGGAAGCTATAAGCATATAGAAGTTTTCTAAAATTTTGATTTTTTTCTGGAAAGTCCAAATTTTATCCTTTTATTTGGCAACAAATACTATTAGTTTTTTCCTTTGAAGTGACAGGTTTGCTTTGTTCATTTTTGTGAAAATGCCTGTCAGATCTGAATCATGAGTTTTTCTGGTCATTGTTTATTACGTAACAGTGGTAGTCAGTGGGAAAACAGCTAGTTCAGCTCACAACTAAAACAATAACAAAGGTGCTTTTTCTTAAAATAACGATTATGCTTCAGTATACAGCAGAAATGCTTTCTTTGTACTTCCTGTTTCTCTCACATGGAATATTAAAGATAAATAATTAATAAAATTTATCTTTTTCCTCATTTATCAAAGACATTCTTAGCAGAAACTGGCTTTTGGCTTTTTTCTCCTCCGTATATGGTAGAATACACACACACACACACACACACACACACACACACACACACACACTAATTAGGTGCAAATTTTAACTTACTTTCATTATATTTGTTACTTTCTTTGGAGACAGTTTGAAGCAAAATCACATCATGATACTGATTGCAACTCATATTTTTAAAGAAAATAGAATTATAAAATATGTTTTTGAAAAGAATATAACACTCCTAGAAAATAAGACAGCATGCCATCACCGGACCACAGTCTTTCAGGAATATCCAAAGGGTGGAAGACAGTTTGCATTTATTTAGAAAATGAAGCAAATTTATTATTTTTTTAAAGGCCAAGATATTAACTGATGTAGAATTAAGAGCAGTTCTCATTAGAGACGTGGAGTAACATCAAGATCAATTAGGAAGAACTTTGAATGCATATTGCTAAGTGAAAGAAGCCAGTCTGAGAAGGCTACATCCTGTGTAATTCGTATCGTATGATGTTCTGGGAAAGGAACACTATATACAGATATCAGTAGTTGATAGGAGTTGGAGAAAAGGTAAAAGGGACGAATAGGGGAACATGGGGGTTTTAGGGCAGTGAAACTATTCTATGTGATACTGTAATTATGGATGGATGACATTCATTTTTTAAAAACTGTAGAATGTACAAAACCAAGACTGAACTCTAATGTAAGCTATGGACTTGGGCTCGCTTTGGCAGCACACATACTAAAATAATAAACTAAGGACTTCCAGTTAATAGTAATGTATCAGTATTGGTTATCAACTCTAAAAATGTACCATAATGGTAACAGAAGGTGAAACTCTGTATGTGCATGTGCACACACGTGCGTGTGTGTGTGTGTGTGTGTGGTGGAAGGAGATGGAAGTGGGAATTCTTTGTATTTTCTGTACAATTTTTCTGTAAACATAAAACTCATTTTTAAAAGTCTTAAATGTAATATTAAATATAATGACAGCAGGAAACACACTCCAGGTGCTGTTCTGAATGCTTTATATACATTAACCCTTTTAATCCTTTCAGCAACTATGAGTTAGGTCATTACAATATCCCCACCTTACAAATGAGGAAAGTGAGACTCCAGGGAGTTAAGTAATTTGCATAAGGTCACACAGGCAGTAGTGGCAGAGCCCAAATAGGCTCTGGAGTCTTGCTCTTATTCACTACCCTACTATTACTTATTAAAAAACAGTAAGAGGAATAAGACCAAATATAGCAGTAATCACAATATTGTAAATGAGCTAAAGGCACTGCTGTTTTGTTGTCATTATTACTAATAACTCATGGTCTGTTAATTTTTGGGCTAGTTTTAACTGTTTTTTTTTTTTTATTTTATTTTTATTATTTGCCCAAGGGGTTCAGGTCTGTGAATCATCAGGCTTACATCTTTCACAGTTGTTTTGTTTTTTGAAACATTGCTTTATATTATTTATCAGTTAACTTTGTCCTCTTCTGAGACTGGAAGTCCCTAGAAGGGAGTTGGAGAGACTGCGTGTGTTTGGTTCCTTGTGGAATAATTTCCCTGGAGCCAAAAGTAGTTGTACATTGGGCACTTATTATATTCATTTGCTAATTTTAATAACTATGCCTTAACATTTACTTCCCTACAGATCCTATCTAAATTTGTCTTTTTCTTTTAACCTACATCATAATCATCAGCAGTTAACTTTATTATTTGCTAGGACATTTGGTAGTCCCTTAACTCAGTTAAGAATGTGGTAGTGAAGGAGAGCGCTGCTGCAGATGTATGCAGGCTGGGTTGAAATCCCAGCTGCACCACTAGCAGTCTGAGTTAGTGAGCTCTCTGTTTCTCAGTTTCCTTAATTCTAAAAAATGCTGATAGTAATAGTACCTACTTCATAGGGATACTGTGTTAAGGAAATTAGTTAATATGTACAACTTTAATTGTCTTATTTCTACTCCCAAAGTATTTCATGGGGAACACAAGATAAATGTTTAGCTCCATGACAAATGTACTGGTGTGTAAGAGGGAAAATGTTGTGCTGTGTTCATGTCATTTTGGTTTATAAATAGGTATTTTATAATCCACTTTCTCTTAATACCTGTTTGTTTTTAGAGCCAATCACGAAAACTACACAGAGGATCACTCTCATGCAGACGCTTGTTTATCTCACCTCCTCTTACTATTTTTCTGAATGAATATCCTCCATCTTTTTTTTTAATTTTAGATTTTATTTATTTATTTGAGAGAGAGAGAGAGAGAGAGAGAGAGAGAGAGAGAGAGAGAGCTTGGTAGAGAGATCACCAGCAAAGAGGGGTGGGTAGAGGGGGAAGCAGACTCCCCTCTGAGCACAGAGCCTGATGCAGGACTTGATCCCAGGACCCTGGGCTGAAGGCAGATGCTTAACTGACTAAGCCACCCAGGTGCATGAATATCCTCCATCTTTTAACAGTACTTCCAAGGAGATGGTTTTAGAAGTCATGCTGCCGTGGCCCTCGATGTTTCTATTGATAACTCTAGTTTGTCTGTGTTCCTCAAAGTAACTACAAATCTGTTGTGATCTTTATACAATGAGAGGCACATAAACCCACCCTATCCTGCACTTCAAGTTAGATTTGCTTTTTAAGTAACCACATCATACACTGAGCTTAGTTAAGTCAGTAAAATCCCTAGCTCTTCTTTACATAAATTGCTTTTAGCTAAGTTTTATTCATCTTCTACATGTGCAATCCATTTTGGGATCTTCAATTAGGAATTTCATATGTATCCCTGTTAATAAGTTCAATCTTGATTTCAGCCCAACCACCTACTGAAACTTTTTTTTATCTTGACTCTGCCAACTGGTTTAGCATAGTTTACGTTTTTATATTATTTGCTAATGGCATACCTTGTTCCAGAAAGGATTTGGGCTCTTAACTAGCCAGCTCTCTTCTCTGTCCTCTTTCCCACATTTCTGATAAGTATTTCTGGGGTCTTCATCTGTAACAATTGAAATATTGAAGATGGGGCGTCTGGATGACTCAGCAATTAAGCATCTGCCTTGGGCTCAGGTCATGATCCCAGGGTCCTGGGATCAAGCCCTGCATCAGGCTCAGCAGGAAGCCTGCTTCTCCCTCTCCCACTCCCCTGCTTGTGTTCCTTTTCTTGCTGTGTCTCTCTCTGTCAAATAAATAAATAAAATCTTTTTAAAAAAAAAAAAGGAAATATTGAGGAGATGGAAGATGAGTTCATAGACACCCCTATTAAAAACCTCTTTCAGGGCACCTGGGTGGCTCAGTGGGTTAAGCCTCTGCCTTCAGCTCAGGTTATGATCCTGGGGTCCTGGGATTGAGCCCCGCATCAGGCTCTCCTCAACAGGGAGCCTGCCTCCCCTTCTTTCTCTGCCTGCCTCTCTGCCTACTTGTGATCTCTCTCTGTCAAATAAAAACAAAAACAAACCAAAGAAAACCTCTTTCTAGGTTGGTAGTGCTCCATTAATGAGTAATTAATTTTTTTTTTTTAAAGATTTTATTTATTCATTTGACACACAGAGAGAGAGAGATTACAAGTAGGCAGAGAGGCAGGCAGAGAGAAAGGAGAGAGGAGGAAGCAGGCTCCCTGCTGAGCAGAGAGCCCGATGTGGGCCTCGATCCCAGGACCCTGGGATCATGACCTGAGCCGAAGGCAGCGGCTTTAAACCACTGAGCCACCCAGGCGCCCCAGTAATTAATTTTTTAAATATAATTGCCTAACTAATGGGAATTTAAATAAAAGAAGAATGTAGCTCTCCAAGCAACAGCAAATTTTCTATTACACAACCCTACATCTCTGCAATTTGGAGAAAAACCCAGTAGAACTCTATCCTTGAGGTAATTTGTCATCTTCTTATATGACTGTATTTATTGGCAGATATAAATTTTTCTGAATTACTAAAAACTCTTAAACCTTTTTAACTCCTTAAAACATAGTGAATTCCACAGGTCTTTATTAATGTTATTTCTATGGTGAGTGTTGCTTCACTTAGTTTAAATAATAGATGAATAGTTGCAACCTCATTTTCTGTTTTCAAACTTACATCAAGTTTATTTTCAAAATATTTTTGCATTTTTAAATAACAAACATTTTATTTTTGTGTGTATCTTACTGAAATCCAGTTACAAGACAAAGTACTTCATAGAAATAAAATTCTGCACAAATATTTGGGTCACAATTTGAAATGCTTTAAGAGGTTATACAAATTATGCTTTTTTTTATGCCCTGGGTTTCTTCAAGGTTAATTAGTTCAAATCTCAAGGCACAGTCCTGAGAATCTAATGCAAGCAGAATAAGCTGTCACTATGAAATAAAATTTAGGCAAGTCAGCATCTAGGTCCATAGATGTTTTTATCTGGGATGCCCAATTGAGTACTAATTATTTACTTATGCTTTTTGCTTTGCAAATATCTTAGAAGTTTAGGAGGGAATATTCATATATCAATAATGAGTGAAAATTATGGATTGTGTTGTCTTTCCTGCAGAGTTTTATTTGTTATTGTTCAGATCGTAGCCACAAGCTTTCTGTTGGTGTGAGATATTTGCTTCATATCCTCTCTGTATTAAACTTTGTTTATGTTATATGGGATTTCACAGAATGCCTGTTATCTGGTGGCAGATAACATGTCATGTCATCCTCACATCATCCTCACAGATGGGGAAATTGTGAGGCTAAGTCACAGGAATTCTTTTACCAGACCTCGTGTTGCTAATGTCTAAGCTGCCTCTTTCCTAAGTACCTTTTTCTTGACTATTCTTTTTGGGAGGGGGGAAGGGACTCATCCTGTTTCCCAGCTACAAGGCTGATCCCAGAATTACTCCAAGTCTTTTTGCCTTGTCTACTGCCTGACGTACGTTAGGCTTTGGCAGTTTCTTGGCCTTGAGGTCCACAAAGGGACAAAATATAGAGAATGCATGTGTGGTATGAGGATAAATTATGATAGCCTGTTGCCTTCACTTTTCATCATCTACGCATGCCCATATAAGGCCCCATAACCTCATGACAAGCACTTTATTTGCCGTAGTGGGAGTGGGATAGATGGGGAATCTATAATCCTGGGACTACTGTACCTGATACTTACTTAACTGGTACTGATTAAATAGAGATATGGGTATGTTTCAATATGTTTGGATATGTTTTAGCATTTAGCATTATATAAAAATACTAAAAATAATTAAGACTTACGGAATTTTCGTGTATGTTTTGAGCTTCTCACGTTGCAAGGTAACTTTTCTGTAACTTTGAATATGTCACAGAAATAGATACTATGTGCTTCTCATAAATATTTTTATTCATTTTAACAAAATATAAAGGCACTCTGTCTTAAGGAAACCAGTCTCATACTGAACTAGGTAAAATTATTTTTGCTTATGTTTTTCAGACTTTGAATAATGAGATGAGTACAGATGATGACAATGAATATGCAGAAGAAAAGGAAAGTTACATCTGTGCAGTGTGTCTGGATGTTTATTTCAACCCATACATGTGTTACCCTTGCCACCACATCTTCTGTGAGCCTTGCTTACGGACTCTTGCCAAAGACAATCCTGCAAGCACTCCCTGCCCATTGTGTCGGACAATTATTTCCAGAGTCTTTTTCCAGACAGGTAACTCTTCTCTTTCATTAACGTAATGCCTGATTATTCTGACTACCACTTTATTCCAGTTCTAAAGGTACTTTGTAAATTATTATGAGAACATTATTGCAGATCATATACAGGATAACTTATTACTCTCCATCTTATAAAATTGTCCTTCCCCAATTCAGAGAACTGTGTTGAAAGCCTTTCCTCCACGCTCCACATCTTCTCAACATCCTTACAGTTTTTAAGGTCTCTCTTCTTGAATGAAAAGCAAAAGTGGGGCAAGGATCTGTTTACCTAAGTATCAGTAAAGATGGAATGTAACATAGTATTTATTCTTTTCTTTTTTTATTTAAATTCAATTAGCCAACTTACAGTATATCATTAGTGTCAGATGTAGTGTTCAATAATTCATCAGTTTCATATAACACCCAGAGCTCATCACATCATGTGCCCTCCTTAAGGCCCATCATCACCCAATTAACATAGTATTTAAAACACACTAATGGAGAGAGAAAAAACTAATGAACGTGGAACATAGAGAATTGCAAAAGGAAAAGGGAAGAATGATAGAAGTAAGCAGAGCTAATATTTATTGAGTGCACTACTGTGTAACAGATGTTAGGGAGGAAAATGCTGTCTCCACATTCTGCAGGTGAGTGTGGATGGGCAGATACATAAACCATATGACTATACGTAGTAACTATAATTAGAGGAAGTATTTGGTTTTAAATATTCTCCCTCCTAAGGAAAAATAAAAGTAAGTGTACAATTAAGTGATTCTCATGCTTCATTAAAAGAAATATCCCACTTCCTAAGAGTAAGAGAACATTTTTCTGGCACTTGAAAAGGAATTTCTTATGTGATTTCTCTAGGGCATATTGAGAAACAGAGTAGGCAGTGTCCTCAAAAACATCCTCAGAGCAAATGCAGTATCAGGTTTCCTGACACTGTGTCTTTTGGTATACTCTGATAAAAGCTGAGGAAATACCAAAGCATAACTGGGCAAGTGACATTGCTAGTAGCCAAAACATTATGGTCTAGTTTTCTTATAGAAATAACTTTTTAAATTATGTAAGTAATACAGTTTCATTAGAGAAGAATCAGAACATCCAGATAAAATTATAAACTCAAAATCCTCTATAGTCGTAACATTTAAAGTCCACCTTGAGTGACTATCCTTCCAGAATATTTTACATATGTGTACTTAATTATTTTTCTTACAGAAAAAAATCTGATCGTATTGTACGTAGGGGTTTTAACCTGTTTGGCTTTACTTAAAAATGCTTGTAATTATGTCATGATCTACCTAAGCTATCTATTATATGGGACATTGGTTTCGTTACTTATTTGTTATTATTTGATGGTATATGAGGATAAATATTTTACACACATCCCTGAGTATTTTTTTGCAAGGCGTTTTGAGAAGTAGAACTTGTAGTTAAAACCCTATGTGTTTTAAAGCTGTATATATGTTGCAAAATTATGCTCCAAAATTATTGTAAGCAGCATTATCCAAGGGCTTATTTTCTCTACACTCTGGGCATTCTTTGTTTTGTCTTGTTCTGTTTCTTTTTAAATCTCTGACCCTGACCTTTGCTGATTTTTCTTATGGCTTGTTCTTCTTTTTCCTGTTGATTAACAAGAAGATTTTTTAGGGGCGCCTGGGTGGCTCAGTGGGTTAAGCATCTGCCTTCAGCTCAGGTCACGATCTCAGGGTTCTGGGATCAAGCCCCCCATTGGGCTCTCTGCTCAGCAAGGAGTCAGTTCTTCCCTCTCACTCTCTCTCTCTTGCTATCTATCTCTCAAATAAATAAAAACCTTTAAAAGTATTTTTTTAATTAGTGTCAGGTTTGTCATAGGTGGTAAATCATTTTCCTGTTTATCCTTTGTCCTTTAGTTATGTTTATTGTGTTTTATGACTGTGCAGAACTTTTATATTTTTATGTAGTCTCATATAGCAACCTTGGTGTTTATTATTTCTCATTTCAAAGTTAGATACTAAAAGGCCTTACCCACTAAAGAATAATATAAACATTCTCTTTACTACATGTACTTTAGGTTACCATTTTGTCCTCATATCTCCACACTTAACTCTGTTTAACATCTTGTATGGTGCCTGGTTTGACTAAGAATGGAGTGCTTTTTTTCCATGTCCTTAGACATTTATCCTGGTAACATTGTCGAATAGTCCATTCTTCCTATTCTAATTGAATTGCCATTCTTTAAAAAGTAATAGTAACTGTTACTAAAATAGAAAGTATTTCTTGGCAGCTGTTCTTTTCCATTCATATTTCCATCTTGTCATATACCGTTACTTTACTTTTTTTTTTTAGACTTTATTTAGAGAGAGAGAGAGAGAGTGCATCTGCAAGCAGGGAAAGGGGCAGAGGGAGAGTGAGAATCTCAAGCAGACTTCACACTGAATACGGAGCCCTTAGCAGGAGAGGCTCCATCTAACGACTCCGAGATCACAACTGGAGCTGAAACCAAGAGCTGGACCTGTGGTTAAGCATCTGCCTTCGGCTCAGGTCATGATCCCAGGGTCCTAGGATCGAGCCCCACATCGGGCTCCCTGCTTGGCATGGAACCTGCTTTTCCCTCTGCCTGTCCCCCCAGCTTGTACTTACTCTCTCTTTCTCTCTCTCTCTCAAATAAAGTCTTAAAAAAAAAAAGAGAGAGATTGTTGAAAGTTGATAGAAAAAATTTATAGTAGACACTATTGGTTGCTGATTAGTATCCATTACGTCCTTCTTCTTTTCTAATATAACTCTGAATTTTATCCAACTATTAAACTACCCCAACATAGACCAGGTGGTTGCTGGGTAGCAGACCTCATCCTTGGCTCCTTGGTAATCTATCCCCTTTGCCAGTTTTTGTTTCATAAATCAGCATGTGGTCCAGTTCTGACCAAGGAGATGAGAAGAAAGTTTGTCTTTACCCTTATGAGATGAGAATAAACAAGGAGGTGTTTAAGAGGGATAGTTATTGGTAACCATCTTATGAGTAAGCAGGGAAACAGCTTAGTATGAAGCCTTTATTTTGGATGGCAGAACTTAGGAAAGAAAAGAACATTGGGTCTTGATTCCATCGTTTAACCGCTGAGTTAGTCAGCTTTGAAGCCCACCCTATCTTTGGATTTCCCATTTGATTAAATATTAATTTTAGTAATTAACTAATCCAGTTGAGGAAATTTTCTGTTAATTTCAGCCAAGAGCATCCTAACCAATAAAAGCTTACTAATAAAGATAGTCAACAAAGAAACAAAAAATGATGATATGATACAAAATCTTGAGAGGTTAAAAGGAAAGAAGATAGTATAAAAAGACCTAACTCCTCTTAGAAGGAAGTCAATAATATGTGAAGATAATAAGTAGTAAAGAAGTTTCTGGAGTGGTGGTATGAGAGGCTCAGTCCTCATCCCAGCAAAACAACCATTTAACTGATGAAAATGATTTTTAAATTAAAGCCTCTGGAAATTGTTCTAAGGATTCATAAAATAGAGAAGCACTAATTTTTTTAATCTAATATATACCAGTATTCTCAGTAAGAACATAAAATCCACACACAGAAGAAAGGTGACTTTGGAGCCCTACCTTACACTATTTACACACACACACACACACACACACACACACACACATTAAAATGGAACAAATACCTAAATGTAAGAGCTAAAATTATAAAACTCTTATAGGTGTAAACATAGGTGTAAAATATTCTGAAGTTGGAATGATTGAAGTTGCAATGATTTCTTAAATGTGACAATTAAAGCACAAATAAGGGGAAAAAACCAGATAAATTAGACTTAATCAAAGTTGAAAACTTGTGTACTTCAAAGGTATTATCAACAAAGTGAAAAGATAACTATAGAGTGAAAGAAAATATTTGTGAATACATATGTGAGAAGGACCTACTATCCAAAATATAGGAAGAACTCTTACAACTCAACAATAAAAAGACACCAATTTCAAAATGGAAAGTTTGAATAGAAACTTCTCCAGGGAAGATTTAAAAAAAGGGGGGTGGGGGGGGTCCAGGGTTCATGTTCCTGTTCGGGCATCTGCTAAATGTAAAAAAAGAAAGAAAGAAAGAAAGAGAAAGAAAGAAAGAAAGAAAGGAAAGAAAGAAAGAAAGAAAGAAAAGAAAGAAAGAAAGAAAGAAAGAAAGAAAGAAAGAAAGAAAGAAAAGGGGGGGCAATATGCCCATAAAAAATGCTCAACATCATTAGTTATTAGTTGTACATCAAAACTCTGATATCACTTTATGCTCAATAATGTGGCTACAATCACAAAGATAATAACAAGTGTTGACAAGAATATGAAGAAATTGGGACTCATGTATATTTTTTGTTAAAATACAAAATGGTGAAGATGGCAAAGGAGTGGGAGACCTAAATTTCATCAGGTCCAAGGAATTCAGCTAGATAGTTACCAAACCATTATGAACACCTACAAACTCAATAGCAGATCCAAAAAAAAGGATAGAGCAGTTCTATGAACAGAAAAGTGACCACTTTCTGGAAGATAGGACGTGTGGAGAAGTGAATCCAAGGCGATGTACTGGAAGATAGACCACAGGGGCAGGGGCCAACTCCCAACAGGTGGTAGATCAGTGGAGCACAAAATTGGAACTTCTAGAAGTCCGCTCCACTGAGGGACATCACTCCAGAGGCTAAGCAGGGGGTGGAGCCCTCACTGGAGCAGTGTGGTCTCAGGACCCTTGGGGTCACAGAAAGACTGGGGTTGGCTGAGTGTAGCAGAGCTCCCAGGTATTGGAGTGGGGAAGCCAGCTGCAAAGATAGAGCCAAAGAATGGGCTTTCAGCTTGGGGGGGGGGGTGGTGCCTTAAATCGTGATCCCCGGCACAGGCCACTGCTCTTTGAGCAAGGACCCCACAAGTGGCAGATCCGGGGAGACCCCTCCCCCCTTTCTCCACTGGGCGGAGCAGCATACAAGCATGCTGCAGGAATCTGCTGGGTTTGGAGACTCCAAGCAGGCCATGCACCAGAGATAGGGGCCGTGCACCGGTCATAGGCCGGGTGAGCACAGAGTGCAGCTGGAGACCAGGGAGACAGGCATGATTGTGTTTCTCTGAGAGCGCACTGAGTGGGGACCAGAGCTCTTGGCTCCTCTGGGACTGGAGATTGGGAGGCTGCCATTTTCATTCTCATCCTCCAGAGCCATACAGAAAGCTTTCAGGGAATAAAAACTACCAAGAGCAAACCTGAGCAGATTACTCAGCCTGGCCACTGGCAGGGGCAGTGCAACTTGGCCTCGAGCAAAAATATTTGAGAATCACTGCAACAGGCCCCTCCCCAAGAAGATCAGCAGGAACATCCAGCCAAGACCAAATTCACCAATCATTGAGAACTGCAGAACTCCAGAGCTAGGAGAATTCAGCACATAGAATTCATGGCTTTTTCCCCATGATTCTTTTTAATTTTTCCTCTTTCCTCTTTTAACCTATTTTAACTCTTTTATCAATACCTTTTTAAAACTTTTTAAATTTTCATTGTTATAGTCGTATTCTATCCCTTCATTGTATTTAACCTTAATTTTTGTATACATATAAGTTTTTTTTTTAAGATTTTATTTATTTATTTGACACAGAGAGAGAGATTACAAGTAGGCAGAGAGGCAGGCAGAGAGAGAGGAGAGAGGAGAAAGCAGGCTTCCCGCTGAGCAGAGAGCCCGATGTGGGCCTCGATCCCAGGACCCTGGGATCATGACCTGAGCCGAAGGCAGTGGCTTTAACCCACTGAGCCACCCAGGCGCCCTACATATAAGTTTTTATTTCCTTAAAATTTTGGAATACAGTACCTTCTAATAGACCACAATATACCCTAAATCTAGCATATGACTTTGTTCTAATCTCCAGCCTGGTCATACTCTCTCCTTTTTTTTTATTTCTTTTTTCAACCAACTTTTTATCAATTCTTTTTTTAGAATCTTTTTTAATTTTCATCTTTACAGTCATATTCCATCCCTTCATTGTGTTTACCCTTATTTTTGTATATATTTAAGTTTTCTTTCTTTAAAATTTTGGGAGGAAGTTTCTTCTAACAGACCAAAATACACCCAAAATCAAATGTGTGGCTTTGTTCTATTCACCAATCTAATATATTCTTCCCCCCACCCCCTGGTTTTGGGTCTCTTATCTTTTTATTTGGTTAGTATATATTTTTCTGGGGTCATTGTTAACCTTTTACTATTTCACTCTCTCATTCATCTACTTTTCTCTGGACAAAATGACAAGACAAAGAAACTCACCTCAAAAAAACAAAACAAAACAAAAAAAACCCAAAAAAAAACAAGAACAAGAGGCAGTACTGACTGCTAGGGACCTAAATACGGACATTAGTAAGATGTCAGAACTACAGTTCAGAATGACAATTATAAAGATGCTAGCTAGGCTTTAAAAAAAGTATAGAATATAATAGAGAATACCTTTTTGGAGAAAGAAAATCCCTTTCTGGAGAAATAAAAGAACTAAAATCTAACCAAGTTGAAATCGGAAGTTATTAATGAGGTGCAATAAAAAATGGAGGCTCTTACTGCTAGGATAAATGAGGCAGAAGAGAGAATTAGTGATATAGAAGACCAAATGATGGAGAATAAAGAAGCTGAGAAAAAGATAACTACTGAATCACAAAGGGAGAATTCAAGAGATAAGTGTTACCATAAGATGAAACAAATTAGAATAACTGGGGTACCAGAAGAAGAAGAGAGAGAGGGGCAGAAGGTATATTGAAGCAAATTATAGCAGAGAACTTCCCTAATTTGGTGAAGGGAACGGGCATCAAAATCCAGGAGGCACAGAGAACCCCCCTCAAAATCAATAAAAATAGGTCAACAGCCCATCATCTAATAGTAAAACTTAAAAGTCTCAGTGACAACCAGTAAATCCTGAAAACAGCTCAGGACAAGAGGTTTATAACCTCCAATGGTAGAAATATTAGATTGGCAGAAGACCTATCCACAGAATCCTGGAAGGCCAGAAAGGACTGGCTTGATATATTCAGAGCACTAAATGAGAAAAATGTGCAGCAAGAATACTATATCCAGTAGGTTCTCACTGAAAATAGGAGAGGGAAAAAGATTCCGGGACAAACAAAAACTAAAAGAATTTGCAAACACCAAACCAACCCTATAGGAAATATTGAAAGAGGTCCTCTAAGCAAAGACAGAGCCTAAAAGTAACAGACCAGAAAGGAACAGAGACAATATACAGTAACAGTCGTCTTACAGGCAATACAATGGCACTAAATTAATATCTTTCAATAGTTACCTGAATGTAAATGGACTAAATACTCCAATCAAGAGACAGATGGTATCAGAATGGATAAAAAAATAAATAAATAAAAGACCCATTGATATGCTGTCTGCAAGAGATTTATTTTAGACCCAAAGACACCTCCAGATTTAAAGGGAGGTGATGGAAAACCACTTACCAAGCTAATGGACATCAAAAGAAAGCTGGGGATGCCTGGGTGGCTCAGTTGGTTAAGCAGCTGCCTTCGGCTCAGGTCATGATCCCAGGGTCTTGGGATCAAGTCCCGCACTGGGCTCCTTGCTGAGCAGGGAGCCTGCTTCTCCCTCTGCCTCTGCTTGCCTATCTGCCTACTTGTGCTCTCTCTCTGATAAATAAATAAAATCTTTAAAAAGAAAAAAAAAAGAAAGAAAGCTGGGATGGCAATCCTTGTATCAGACAAATTAGAATTTAAGCCAAAGACTATAATAGGGGATTAGAAAGGACACTATCATATTTAAAGAGGCTGTCCAACAAGAAGCTCTGACTATTTTAAATATCTATGCCCCTAACATGGGAGCACCCAATTATATAAACCAATTAATAACAAAAGCAAAGAAACACATTGACAATAATACAATAATAGTAGGTGACGTTAACACCCCCCTCACTGAAATAGATCATCTAAGCAAAAGATCAACAAGGAAATAAAGGCTATAATGACACACTGGACCAGATGGACTTCACAGATATATCCAGAACATTCCATCCCAAAGCAACAAAATACATATTCTTCTCTAGTGCACATGGAACATTCTCCAGAATAGATCACATCCTGGGTCACAAATTGGGTCTCAACCAATACCAAAAGATTGGGATCATTCCCTGCATATTTTTGGATCACAATGCTTTGAAACTAGAACTCAATCATAAGAGGAAAGTTAGAAAGAGCTCAAATACATGGAGGCTAAAGAGCATTCTCCTAAAAAATGAATGGGTCAACCAGGAAATTAAAGAAGAATTTTTTTAAAAATTCATGAAAACGAATGATAATGAAAACACAATTCTAAAGATTTCTAAAATCTTTAGAAAGCAGCAAAGGTGGCCCTAAAAGGAAAGTATTTAGCAATACAAGCCTTTCTCCAGAAACAAGAAAGGTCTTAAATACAGAACCTAACCCTATATCTAAAGGAGCTGGAGAAAGTACAGCAAATAAAGCTTAAACCCAGAAGGAGAAGAAAACTAATAAAGATCAGAGCAAAATCAATGAAACAGAAACCAAAAGAACAGTAGAACACATCAACGAAACTAGGAGCTGGTTCTTTGAAAGAATTAATAAGATTGATAAACCTCTGGCCAGACTTATCAAAAAGAAAAGAGAAAGGACCCAAATCAATGAACTCGTGAATGAAAGAGGAGAGATCACAATCAACACCAAAGAAATACAAATAATTGTAAGAACATATTATGAACAACTATACGCCAGCAAATTAGACAATCTGGAAGAAATGGATGCAATCCTAGAGACATATAAACTACCAAAACTGAACCAGGAAGAAATAGAAAACCTGAACAGACCGATAACCAGTAAGGAAACTGAAGCAGTAATCAAAAATCTCCGAACAAACAAGACCCCACCGCCAGACGGCTTCCCAGGGGAATTCTACCAAACATTTAAAGAAGAGTTAATACCTCTTCTCCTAAAACTGTTCCAAAAAATAGAAAAGGAAGGAAACCTTCCAAACCCATTCTATGAGGCCAGTAGTACCTTGATCCCAAAGCCAGTCAAAGACCCCATCAAAAAGGAGAATTACAGACCAATATCCTTGATGAACATGGATGCAAAAATTCTCACCAAAATACTAGCCAATAGGATCCAACAGTACATTAAAAAGATTCACCACTACCAAGTGGGATTTATTCCTGGGCTGCAAGGTTGGTTCAACGTCTTCAAATCAGTCAACATGATACAAAAGAAAAAGCCATCTATGAAAACCCCCCAGCAAGTATCATTCTCAATGGGAAAAACTGAGAGCTTTTCCCCTAAGGTCAGGAACATGACAGGGAAGTCCACTATCATCACTGCTATTCAACATAGTACTAGAAGTCCTAGCCTCAGAAATCAGACAACAAAAAGAAATAAGAGGCATGCAAATTGGCAAAGAAGTCAAACTCTCACTCTTTGCAGATGATATGATACTTTATGTGGAAAACCCAAAAGACTCCACTCCAAAGCTGGTAGAACTCAAACAGGAATTCAGTAAAATGTCAGGATATAAAATCAATGCACAGAAATCAGTTGCATTTCTATACACCAACAACAAGACAGAAAAAAGAGAAATTAAGGAGTCGATCCCATTTACAATTGCACCCAAAACCGTAAGATACCTAGGAATAAACCTAACCAAACAGGCAAGGAATCTCTACTAAGAAAAGTATGAAGAACTCATAAAAGAGATTGAGGAAGACACAAAGAAATGGAAAAACATTCCATGCTCATGGATTGGAAGAACAAATATTGTGAAAATATCTGTGCTACCTAGAGCAATATACACATTTAATGCAATCCCTATCAAAATACCATCAAATTTTTTCAGAGAAATGAAACAAATAATCCTAAAATTTATCTGGAACCAGAAAAGACCCCCAATAGCCAGAGGAATGTTGAGAAAGAAAACCAAAGCTGGTGGCATCACAATTCCAGACTTCAAGCTCTATTGCAAAGCTGTAATCATCAAGACAGTATGGTACTGGCACAAAAATGGACACATAGATCAATGGCTATGTCCAGAAATGGACCCTCAACTCTATGGTCACTAATCTTTGACAAAGCAGGAAAGAATGTCCAATGGAAAAAAGACAGTCTCTTCAACAAATGGTGTTGTGGAAATGAGACAGCCACATGTGGAAGAATGAACCTGGACCATTTCCTTACACTACACACAAAAATAGACTCTAAGTGGGTGAAAGACCTCAGTGTGAGACAGGAATCCATCAAAATCCTTGAGGAGAACACAGGTAGCAACCTCTTCGGCCTCAGCCGCAGCAGCTTCTTTCAAGACCCATCGCCAAAGGCAAGGGAAGCAAGGGCAAAAATGAACTATTGGGATTTCATCAAGATAAAAAGCTTCTGCACAGTGAAGGAAACAGTCAACAAAACCAAAAGACAACCAGCAAAATGGGAGAAGATATTTGCAAATGACATATCAGATATCAGACAAAGGGCAATATCCAAAACCTGTAAAGAACTTATCAAACTCAACACCCAAAGAACGAATGATCCAGTCAGGAAATGGGTAGAAGACATGAAGACATTTCTGCAAAGAAGACCTCCAAATGGCCAAAAGACACATGAAAAGGTGCTCAGCATCACTTGGCATCAGGGAAATACAAATCAAAACCACAGTTAGATACCACCTCATACCAGTCAGAATGGCTAAAATTAAGAAGTCAGTAAATGACAGGTGTTGGCAAGGATGCAGAGAAAGGGGAACCCTCCTACACTGTTGGTGGGAATACAAGCTGGTGCAGCCACTCTGGAAAACCGTATGGAGGTTCCTCAAGAAGTTGAAAATAGAGTTACCTTATGACCCAACAATTGCACTACTGGGTATTTACGCCAAAGACACAAATGTAGTAATCCAGAGGGTCACGTGCACCCAAATGTTTATAGCAGCAATGTCCACAACAGCCAAACTGTGGAAAGAGCCCAAATGTCCATCAACAGATGAATGGATAAAGAAAATGTGTGTATGTATATGTGTGTGTCTGTGTGTGTATGCATACACACACAGTGGAATACTACACAGACATCAAAAAAGGAAATCTTGCCATTTGCCACGATGTGGATGGAAGTAGAGGGTATTATGCTAAGCAAAATAAGTCAGTCAGAGAAAGACAATTATCACATGACCTCACCAATATGAGGAATTTGAGAGGCAGGTTGGGGTGTTGTGGGAGAAGGGAGGGAAAAATGAAACAAGATAGGAATGTGGACGGAGACAAACCATAAGAGACTCTTAATCTCAGGAAACAAACTGAGGGTTGCTGGGAGGTCGGGGAGGGATAGGGTGGCTGGGTGATGGACATTGGGAGGATATGTCCTACGGTGAGTGCTGTGAATTGTGTAAGACTGATGATTCACAGACCTGTAACAAATAATACATTATATGTTAATTTTTAAAAATTAAATAAAAAATAAATAAAAGATAAAATGGTGAAGTCGCTTTAGAAAAAAGGAAGGTCCTCAAATTTAAACAAGGCAGATTCTAAGCTTAACTTGTGAGATTGGAGAAATTCTGGTGTGTCCCAGATTAATTAGAATGCTTTTTTTCTTCGAAGATGAGGAGGACACGAATGTAGGCAGGTCTGAGCAGCAAGACCTCTGGATAGGTGAGACCCTTCCCATTCATTGACTGACAACCTCACAACATCATTTCTGACCCAGAGTCCCCATATCAGTACCCCAACACTAAGTCTATTCAGGGAGGTGCTATATGCTTCATAACAGGATGTGTAGGCCACCTAAAATCAACATGTCAAGGAAAGGAAAAGGCCGTGGTTTACAAGCATTATGTGGAGTGGGGGTCGTCAAGGTGACAGGAGGAATACCTCAGACGAGAACATCATGCTTTTATTGTGAGGGAACTGTATTACTTACTGTGTTTTCTGTATTTTAAGTACTGTATACTTAATATAAAATAATACTTATTACTGTATTTTCTTGAATTGACTTTCTGACTGAAGCCTCCAAACCAAGCATGTCACTTCCCCTATTGTGGTCTGACCCTGAGGGATCCTCCATAGGCAGTCCTACTACAAACCCAGTAGCCATTGTTTAGAGATCATAACCAATGGTTATATAGTAAATGTGAGTGTCTCGGGTGTTGATTATAAAGGGAGCCACAGGGTCAGTATAACTTACTCCCCAACTGCAAAATCACTCAGTGCCATTGATCCTCCCCATTCAGATGCACCAACCTCAGCTAGAATGACTCCCTTGTTCCACTATTTGCTTCTGTTCAAGCTGCATCTTCCTTTTGATGCCCCCACCTCTATACTCACTACTTTTGGGCCTTTACTTAGCAGAACATGCTGATGAGCAGATATACTGGTAAACTCTACTGGAAAAAAGAAAAGGAAATTTTACCTTGTGTATAGAAATCCTTAACTAAATAAGGAAATGACATTTAAGCTAATCTAGGGCTTTAAGCATGGAAGAGGCCTGATTTTTCACCAGGGATATTTTGGCTGTCGCAATAATTGGGGGATGATACTGGCATCTAGTCAGTGGGGGCAGTGATGACAGATATCCTAGAGTTTTGGGGCCAGTCCTACACAGTTAAGAATTTTTTGTGTTCTGTTTGACATTCTCGTGTCCTGCTGGGCTTTATCCAGGACATGCAACTCATCCAAAAGAATATCACACTTCTCTTTTTATCTACTCTGTCTATAATTGGTCTTCGTCTATTATCCCTATTCCCATTAAAAGCATTTCACACTTCCTCTTATTCTCTACCAGTAAGTCTGGTCTTTTAGTTCTTATGCTAATAGTGGTTTTGTTCTTGGGTCCATCCATGCCTCCACTCTTTTATTTTTTGTTTGTTTGTTTGTCTTGTACAGAATTGTCACTGAGCCTGAAATCCAAACTCACTCTTTTTATCGGTAAGAGTATCTGACTGTGTCACGGTATCTTCTAGTCCAGTCATTCTCAAGTTTTAATATGTGGAAATAAATATTTTTATTATAAAAAAGAAATATCAAAGTAAGCATATGTAGAGCAGTGTTTTTTCAAACTCAGTGAAAGTGCACAAACTGTCTTAAAATCTTCAGGGCCTCAAAGGCAATGCTTACTTTGCACCTGTGTAAGAGAGGCAAGAAAGTGCCATTTGCAAGGAATCATCATTCTCATGGTGAAACTCATTTTGTACCCATATGAAGCACCCATGTGGTACCACCTTTACAATTTTTACTATGTCCAAGTACCACCTCAATTATTTTTTTCTTAAGAATTTACTTCACACCATCATTTTTTTCTTAAATACTGACATTAGCCTCATCCTTAGCAATATACTTATGAATTTTTTGATCTAGTTTATACATTTTTTCTACACATTAAATAGGTAACTTTGACTTTTTAAACATTTTCATTCAGTATCACCCAAAATCATTTCACATATTGCTAGTGCTTTGCAAACCAAGTTTTAAAAATGACTGACTTTTACTTAAGCAGGTTAATTCCAGAAAAAAACTGACAATAGGAACACTTAAACAGTCCTTGGGGATTGGAAGTGGGGGTAGAAATAAGGAATGGAACAGATCATTGTTGTTTTGTTTTGGTTTTGCCCTTCTATGCCATTGGATTTTTTAAGCCATAGATGTGTGCGACTTTGACAGTTTTTCAAAGTAATAAACCAGACTGTAGCATTGAATATGATGCAGTGGACAGGGAAGATAGAACCCGATTTCTTTACACACGGAAGACAGAATTATGTATTCTTTGAAGCCAGGGATGGATGCTGTGATAACCTTTTGAGAATCCAGTATTATATCTGTGTCCATAGGATTTCAAAAGCCATTTTCTTAATCTTGAAATGTAACTTTACATACAAAATAATAACAGTATGTATCATCACAGTATAAAGTACTTAACATTTTGTCTTTATCATATTAAGAGCTCAGTAAATGTGATGGTTAAACTGGGCTTAATTTACTAGATCTCCCCTTCGCCTTATTATTCCTCTGGCAGAGAATAGACTATTTATTCTTGGGTGATAAAACAGTTACTAAAATGATTCTTGGGTGGTCCAAAGTCATTAAAGAACCTCAGTAAGTACAAAGTGAAAACACCGCTTGAGATGAAAGCTTGGATAAATGCTCTAACCTGAAAATGTCTTAGAATACTAGCAGATTTCTCCTGGGATTGAGGGGTTGAAAATGATGACTCATTTTAGTAAATTCTGGTAAAAAATTACATTACAAGTATAAAGTATTATAGTAGCAAATAATAAATGGAATTATCAGATTTAAGTGGATAAATCTTTAACTATGGCTTACCTAGCTAATAAAATAGGAACTTAAATACTAACATCAGTTCAGCATAAATTATATAATTAAAATGATTCAGATGCTGTAAAATCCATAACTCAATTTTGACACTCTCAAATACACACTTTTTGGCTTGTTTTTGTCTCTGTTCTATCTGCCTTTGTCATTAGGCTGCATATTTAGCTGAAAAATGGGACTCTCTAAACCATATTTTAGCTTTGCATGATTTACTAGTAAAAAATGTGAAAATAAGGTTTAAATTTATTTTCATAGGATATACAGATAAATAGTCATCAATACCGAGTGGGATATTCCTGACTGGCCTCTCTTTTCCCAGCATGCAGAGCTCTTCTGAACCCCACATTCTATAGGGCATGTGCTTACTTGCAGCCACCCCAGGGGGAGAACGTGCTAGGTCTGAAGAGTTGGTTTTAAGACTTAATATTGGGCACCTGGGTGGCTCAGTGGGTTAAAGCCTCTGCTTTCAGCTCAGGTCATGATCTCAGGTCATGATCTCAGCGTCCTGGGATCAAGGCCCGCATCGGGCGGGCTCTCTGCTCAGCAGGGAGCCTGCTTCCTCCTCTCTCTCTGCCTGTCTCTCTGCCTACTTGTAATCTCTCTCTCTGTGTCAAATAAATAAATAAAATCTTAAAAAAAAAAAAGACTTAATATTACTGCATTCAGGAGGGTACTTCATACAATGAGCACTGAGTGTTATATGCAACTGATGAATCACTAAATCCTACCCCTGAAACTAATAATGTAGTATATATGTCAACTAAATTGAATTTAAAGAATTTTCTTTAAAAAGAAACATATTATTGCTTTTTCTGTGATCCAAACCAGCCATATTCTATTGAGTGCAGGCTATAATAGCAGATTTAACTTTTCCCCTAAATTGTGTTGTTCTCCGTAAAGGTGAGCATTTCTTCTCTATGTCCTCATGCTTTCTGTGGCTCATATAAAGAGAGTTCAGATACTTTCTAGAATTTGAAGTAAATATCATCATGCCTTTTCACTGATTGGTCTGTGTTTACTTCAAATGAATATCTTCTTTTTGGCTCATAAGCAAGTCTCTGAAAGGTTGAGAATTTGACTCCGTATTTTTTAAACTCCCTCAAAATCAGCAGCATTAGATTCAGTAAAGACTTGACCACCACATATAGAATGAAATAGAGGTTATGAAGTAAGAAAAAGTATTCAGAAAGTTTTTCCTTTTCATAATCCATCCTGAGCCAGGATTGCACTCAACTTGCTCTCTCGCTACATCTAGAACACATTTTCCCCCCTTTTTGTCTATTTCCATCTTTTACTCTTCAGCCTTCTTGAGGACAGGGACTGTGTCTCACTCTTGGCTGTATCTGGCATAGCAGAGGACATAGGAGATACCCAGTAGATGTATATTCTCTGTGCAGACATATCAGAATTGCATCAAATGTGAATTTGGGGGAATTAGGTTTGCTTGAGTTAAAATTACAAAGTTGACTCCACTTTTGTCTTCTCTTTTAAAAAGATCTGAATTTATTATCAAAACACTACAACAGTAATTTTTCATGTTCTTGCCATTGTACTCAAATTAATATTTAACTACTGTTTTCTTTTGCTTTACTCTAGAACTGAACAATGCCACAAAAAGATTCTTTCCTAAAGAATATTTGAAAATAAAACAAAGCTTTCAGAAATCCAGCTCTGCAAAGTGGCCCCTACCAAGCTGTAGAAAAGCATTCCATCTTTTTGGAGGTAAGGAAACTAATGCAAAAGTTTGGTAACTTTGTCCAAGGTCTCTTTTTGAAGCTATTTTTTCCTAACTAAAATGTTAGTGGAAATGTATTTCTGCATTGATCAGTTTTAAGTAAGGATTTGGCCAAGTATCTTCTTGCTGAAAGCTTCAATATGAAGAAAATAGAAACTATATAATAAGAGCAAAATTTGAGAAAAACATATGATTAAATTTACTTTGCCTTGCTGTCAATAACGTTTAATATATGGATAATGAAATTCATTGCAAAAGTATCAGATTTGACAAAAGTATTTGACCAAAGCAATAGTGTTCTTTTTTTTTTAGCAGTAGTGTTCTTTATAGAGATTCTGATTAATTCATTATCATAGGTAAGTTTATTTAGTTTTATATTTTACAATTGTCCCACAAATTTAAAACAAGTAGAAAATAGCAGTAACGTGGTGTACTGAATGTCGCAGAGATACTACAGTGGAATAGGAATACCAGTTTCTGGGTTCAGGTCTGATGAGCTGAATGACCTCAGAGGTGTCACAGGAACCCATTCTTCTGTTTCTGTTTTCTTGTATGTAAAATGGGAGTATGTATATATGTGCAACCTACTTAATATAGTTGTAAGGATCAAATGAGCTAATATGAATGCACATCCTAAATAATCAAAATAAGGGCAGGGCAATCTCTAATAGCTTTTTTACCTTTGAGAATTTGTTACTTTAGAATGATAATCACACAATATGGACATAATATATAATTTCTCCTTTTATAAAACCTTGGCCAGTGCATGAACTACTGTGCAGTTTCAGCATTTACCACTTGTGATATTATGATGTCTGGAAAGCTGCAGGTATGGAGAACTCTGGTCTTCAGGGAGCCAGGATGGGGGGAGAAGCTTCTACAGAAGGCCTAAAAGATCAGTACCACAATGACACCAAACCAAAAGGAGATAGAAATGGGACTTATATGGTTGAGGCAAAAAATAAATTGATTTATGAAATCCCTGAGGTATGAAGAAAGCAGTTTAAGGACAGATATAACTTTATACAGTAGTTTGAATGAATAGTTCAAAGGCATGTTATAAACATGTACTATTTGGGGCGCCTGGGTGGCTCAGTGGGTTAAAGCCGCTGTCTTTGACTCAGGTCATGATCTCAGGGTCCTGGGGTCGAGGCCCTCATCGGGCTCCTTGCTCAGCAGGGAGCCTGCTTCCTCCTCTCTCTCTGCCTGCCTCTCTGCCTACTTGTGATTTCTCTCTGTCAAATAAATAAATAAAATCTTTAAATAATAATAAAAAAATAAACATGTACTATTTTATAAAGTAGTAACTAACAGTAGAAACTCATCCCCAGATTTGGTATAGATACATTTAAATATAATCTGAAAGCAAATATAAGAAAATCAGATTTACTTGAAAGATTTTATGCCAAAGAAAACTTAAAATATGAATTAGATACTTTAAAAGATTGCTTTGGATCCTATCTTCTACTGTACACCCAAATTTTAAAAAAGAATGATGCACCTTTCTGATAACCCCCACAATTTCCTTCACCTTTTTGTATCCCGAGATACTGCCCAAGACACTGAAACTATCATTTAAATACTTGGTTCTTTGTGATTTCATATTTGTCCTCCCCATATGATTCCCCAGAACTGAAGTTTTTACAAGCTTTTCCTAAATGTACAATTTATCATCATCTTTGTCTATCACATTTGGTATTTTCAGTCCTTTAGATTTTTCCAGTCTGAGAGGTATAAAAATGGTATCTCATTGGGTTTTAATTTCAATTTCCTAGTTACTAATGGGGAATAAGCATAGTTTTATATGAATATTGACAATTGCATTTTTTCATCTGTGAATCCCTATATAAATTTTGTCCATTTTCCTATTGATTGCATTTTTCTTATTGATCTTTGAGAGTTTTAAAATATTTTCTGGTGGGCGCCTGGGTGGCTCAGTGGGTTAAAGCCTCTGCTTTCGGCTCAGGTCATGATCCCAGGGTCCTGGGATCGAGGCCCGCGTCGGGCTCTCTGCTCAGCAGGGAGCCTGCTTCCTCCTCTCCCTGTCTCTCTGCCTGCCTCTCTGCCTACTTGTAATCTCTCTCTCTCTGTGAAATAAATAAATAAAATCTAAAAAATAAATATATATATTTTCTGGTGACTCCTTTTTCTCTTAATTGTACGACTAACCACTACCATCTCCCAGTTGCTGTTTTTGTCTTTATGGTATCTTCCGATAAATTGCGGTTTTGCGTTTGTTTCACCACTTTCTGGTCTGTATTATCTGCCTTATGAAATTCTTCTCTATCCCCAGGATCATTGAGCTATCTTCCTGTGTATTTTTCAAATACTCTAAAGGTATTTGGAATTGACTCATGTTGTTGTTTCCTGAATTTTGTGAGGGTTTTGTTTGCTATATTGTAGGTAGGGATCCAATTAATTTGGGCTTTCTTCCTATTTAACTTTTTTCAGTCACCATTTATTGAAAATAAATTCATCATTTCTCCATTGATGGATACTAGTCAGTCGTATTTTATATTTCTATGTTTGTGGGCCTATTTCTGAGGTGTTTATTGGTTCTTTTCTTCTGTTTGTCTATTTCTTTGCCAAAACCATAATTTTTTATTAAGTATAATTGAAATACAGTGTTATATTAGTTGCAGGTGTACAACATATTGATTTGATAATTATGCTCTAACCAAGGGTATTCTTGGTTATAGGCTTTTTTACTTCAGCACCTTAAATATATCATGCCACTCTCTTCTGGCTTGCAAAGTTTCTGCTAAAAAATCAGATGTTAGTCTTATGGGATTTTCTTTGTATGTAATTGTTTTCTCTTACTCCTTATTTTTTTTATTAACATATAATGTATTATTAGTTTGAGGGATACAGGTCTGTGATTCATCAGTCTTACTCTATTCACAGCACTCACCAGAGCACATACCGTCCCCAATGTTCATCACCCAGGCACCCCGTCCCTCCCATCCCCTTCCCCTCCAGCAACCCTCAGTTTATTTCCTGAGATTAAAAGTCTCTTATTGTTTTTTTCCCTCTCTGGTTTCATATTGTTACATTTTTCCCTCCCTTCCCCGATGATCCTCTGTCTTGTTTCTCAAATTCCTCATATCTTGAGGTTATATGATAATTGTCTTTCCCTCATTGACTTATTTCACTTAACATCATACCCTCTAGTTCCATCCACGTTGCTCTAAGTGGCAAGATTTCATTTTTTGATGATTGCACAATATTCCATTGTATTATATACCACATCTGCTTTATCCATTCGCCTTTCATTGGACGTCTAGGCTCTTTCCATAGTTTGGCTATTGTGGACATTGCTGCTATAAACATTCAGGTGCAGGTGCCCCTTCAGATCACTACATTTACGTCTTTGGGGTAAATACCCAGTAATGCAATTGCTGGGTCATAGGGAAGCTCTATTTTCAACTTTTTGAGGAACCTCCATACAGTTTTCCAGAGTGGCTGCACCACCTTGCATTCTCACCAGCAGTGTAGGAGGGTTCCCCTTTCTCCACATCGTCGCCAACATCTGTTGTTTCCTGACTGGTTAATTTTAGCCATTCTGACTGGTGTGAGGTGGTATCTCACTGTGGTTTTGATTTGTATTTCCCTGATGTCGAGTGATGCTGAGCACTTTATCATGTGTCTTTTGGCCATTTGGGTGTTTTCTTTGCAGAAATGTTTGTTGATGTCTTCTTCCCATTTCTTTTCTTTTTTTTTTTTTTTGCCTTTATTTACTTTTTTTAATTTTTTTGCTTTTTTTTAAATTAACATATATTATTTGCCCCAGGGGTACAGGACCGTGAACTCATCAGGCTTACAAATTTCACAACATTTACCATAGCACATACCCTCCCCAATGTCCATAACCCAGCCACCCTATTCCTACCCTCCCACCCCCCAGCAACCCTCAGTTTTTTCCCTGAGATTAAGAGTCTCTTATGGTTTGTCTCCCTCCTGATCCCATCTTGCTACATTTTTTTCCTCCCTATCCCCCACGACCCCCACCCTGCCTCTCAAATTCCTATCAGAGAGATCATATGATAATTGTCTTTCTCTGATTGACTTATTTCGCTTAGCATAATACCTTCTAGTTCTATCCACATCATTGCAAGTGGCAAGATTTCATTTCTTTTGATGTCTGCATAATATCCATTGTGTGTGTGTATAGATAGATAGATAGATAGATAGATAGATAGATATACACATACACACACACTACATCTTCTTTATCCATTCATCTGTTGATGGACATATAGGTTTTTCCATAGTTTGGCTATTGTGGACATTGCTGCTATAAACATTTGGGTGCATGTGTCCCCGATCACTACATTTGTATCTTTAGTAGTGCAGTTTAGTAGTGCAATCTTTAGTAGTGCAAATACCCAGTGGTATTTGCCCTCCTGTTTTGTCTGAACCATGATTGTCTTACACCCAGCCAGGTGCAATGACCAGCTTTGCTCGTGTTGGCACATTGGGCAGGGTTTGCTCCCTCAGTCTTTGAAAAGCCCTTGTGCCATGCAAGGAGCTTATTGGTGGGTGGGACAGCACTCAAACTAGTTGTCTATAGTTACCCTTTCTGCCATAGCTGCAAGCATACTGAAGGGGAGGGCTATTCCCCGTGCAGCTTGCTAAGAGGCCCAACTGCAGGCACTATAAGCATACTGGTGTCTGGGGTTATCTCCCTCCTTTCCCAAGACAGGATTCATTTTGGAGTGGTGCCATTCCAGCAAGGGCCACCTACAGGATGTGTTAGGACTGGAACCACTTTAGAGGAATGCCTGCCAAGGCAGGTGGGCTGAAGGGACAGGTAGGCAGGGGAATGCTAGGGCAGGACACACAGTACTAGCAAGGTAGATAGGGTTACCACTGACTCTGGCTATTTAGCCCAGGGGAGAGGAAGAGAAAAGACACCCACCAGTACTTTTGGTGGAAAAATCCACAGATTCCTGCCCCTCTGAAACATATTGTTAGATTAGCCAATAAAGCTTCTTCATGTATATCATAGACACTTTTCAAATTGTTGCTTCTGTGCTGTGTCTCAAGGTAAGTTATTTAGTATGCTGGCCCTTTAAGTATGGGGACTCAGTTTCTTATCATCCCATGGCTCTCTCGGAGTTAAGCCCACTGATTTTTAAAGTTCCCAGAGTAAGGCCCTGCTGGCTTTTAAAACCAAATACTATAGGACTCGTCTTCTCAGTGCAGGTCCCCAGTGCCTACGGTGCCTGGCATGGAACCTGATCCTCTTGTTTCTCCATGCTTCTGATGTCCCTCCCATTTGTGGGTAGTCATGTAGGGCCTTTGGTCCCAACAGTCCACCCCTCCTACCCTTCTCAATGTGACTTTCTTTCTAGGTTTAGCTGTGGAAGGTCTGTTCTGCTAGTTCTCAGGTTGTTTTCAGGGTTAGTTTCATAGATGCAGTTGTTATCTCTTCATGTCCATGGAACAAGAAGAACTCAGGATTCTCTTACTCCATCATCTTTCCAAAACCTCAGTACCATATTGTGTTAATTACTAAAGCTTTATAATAAGTCTTGATGTCCCCTTTCAAACTCATTATGCCGTAAGAGTGTCTTGGTTTTTTGGTTTTTGTGTGGTTTTTTCCTGACTCTTTGAATTTTAGAATTATCTTGTCAAGTTCCATGTAAAATTACACTGTATTGAAAGAAAGAGATCTTATTCAATGTATGAGTCAATTCAGAGAGAACTGACATCTTACAGCAATAATTCTTCCTGTCTACTAACTAGTCTTTAATCTTCTTTTATTTAGATCTTCTAAATCTTTAATGCCTTATATTAAAACTTTATAATTTTCTTTACAAATATCTTAGACATCTTTTGTTTAGATTTATTTCTATGCACTTGCTATGTTGTTGTACTCTTTTCTCCATTTCTGAACCTTGAGTGCAGAGTTGGATGAGTCTTATTTCTTAATTTATGGCATACCATCATCACTAGTCCACACTCACTCATTTCCTTTTATCCCCATACTCTCCATTATGTTTGGTTTATTTAATGTGTATCTTTTGTTAGTATTCTTAGATATTTGTTATTTTCCGTGCATATATTTTATTTATTTTCTTTTTTAAAGATTTTATTTATTTATTTCACAGAGGGAGAGAGATCACAAGGAGGCAGAGAGGCAGGCAGAGAGAGAGGGGGGAAGCAGGCTCCCTGCTGAGCAGAGAGCCCGATGCGGGCCTCGATCCCAGGACCCTGAGATCATGACCTGAGCCGAAAGCAGAGGCTTTAACCCACTGAGCCACCCAGGCGCCCTGTGCATATATTTTAATTTATGGAAATAGCATTATATATTGCACTGTTTCTTTTTTAAGAAAGATTTTATTTATTTATTTGACAAAGACAGAGAGTGAGTGTGTGTACAAGCAGGGAGAGCGGGAGAGAGAGTAGCAGGCTCCCAGCTAAGCAGGGAGCCTGATGTGGGGTTTCATCCTAGGACTCTAGGATCATGACCTGAGCTGAAGGCAGTGGCTTAACCAACTGAGCCACCCAGGCACCTCCGTTTCTTAGTTTTTTACCTAGCACCAAGCTGTTAGATCCATCCAGGTGGCTATGTGTACCTCTAATCTGTGGGTTCTAATTAATGCTCTACTAAGATATGCATCTACCACATTTTATCTATCTATTAACTGTCTGGAATGCAGGATACCTCCCAGTCCCTGCCACCATATGTAACATTAATGAATATCCTAATGTGAACCACATGAATATTTATTTAGTGTGTGGGCTTAGGAGCAGAATGTCTGCATCATAGAATATGCTTACACCTAACTTGACTAAATAGTGCCAGCAGTTCCCCCAAAAGACTGATGTAGGTACCTATTAACAGTGCTTGAGGTTTGGAAAGAATTAGAACTTTAGAAAATGACAAGTGTTAGAGAATAAGACTTAGAACCACCATTATTGTTTTAATTTGTATATATCTGATCTTTAACAGGATGAGATTCTTTCAAATGCTTGCTAGTTTTGTAGATGCTTATTTTTTTAAAAGCTTTACTCATTTTTCTAAACGGGTTTCTGCCTTTATCATTCTTTCCACATTTCTTATATAGTCTCGGTATTAATCCCTGACCA
This sequence comes from Ailurus styani, assembly GCA_002007465.1. Taxonomy (NCBI): domain Eukaryota; kingdom Metazoa; phylum Chordata; class Mammalia; order Carnivora; family Ailuridae; genus Ailurus; species Ailurus styani. Next base: position 452,483 of record LNAC01000183.1, read on the forward strand.
GCTTTAGACAGTACAAATTTCTTATCTCATTTTATCATCTGTATATTGTTTATGTTGTCCTTCATTGAAAGAAATCCTTAACTGTGATGTAATTAAATCCACCTTACTTTTGCCTTACTATGTGTTAAAGTTTCAAGAAATTCCCAAATCCAAAAGTTTCCTCTTAGATGTTTTTAGTATTAACTTCACAGTTTTACCTTTTCATTTAGGTCTTTATCTAGAATCCATCTCTTATGTTGTGTTACAAAAGTTTCTATCTTTCTTTAAGTAATAGCGTACTCTTCTGAATATTTATTATACCATAATGCTGGGTTTTAAAAGTTATTCCATAATTACTGTTGTATAGAAATGTAATCATATGGGATATTGATCTCATATTTAGCAACCTTACTTAATTATGTTCACTCTGATTATAGGGTTTGGGGAGATTTCAGTGAAGACCATCATATCTGTCTTATCTGTAAATTAAGACAGTTTTATATCTTTCAGTGTAATATACTTTTTTCTATTTTATCTTACCGTACTTTCTGAGCTCGGACTTCTGTTTGATTTTGAATTGGAAAAGTGATAGCATATCTGATATTAAAATATGCACTTTTAATATTTACCATTGAGTAGACTGTTGCTCTGTGTTTTCAGTGGATACTCTGTATTAGATTTTAAGAAAGTGACCATCTGTTCCCAATTTGCGAATAACTTTTTCTTGAATAGATTTTTAATTTTGTGATTTTTTTCAGCATTTCTTGAGATGATCTTAATGGCTTTACTTCATGAATCTGTTAATGCACTGAATTACATTAATAGGTTGTAAAACAGATTTTCTAATAAGAAACTACTGTTATATTCCTGAGCTAAACTCAGTTTGATTTTTGTGCACTGCTAGATTTGGTTTGCTAATATTTTGAGATTTTATGTATATATTTATGAGTAAAATTGCCTCTACTTCCTTTTTCAGAATATATTTGTTTTGTCAATTTCTTCTTGAGTCAGTTTATATATCTTTTTGCTAGAAACTTGTCCTTTTTTTTTTTTTAATTTGTTGACAAGGGGCGCCTGGGTGGCTCAGTTGGTAAGCAGCTGCCTTCAGCTTAGGTCACGATCCCAGGGTCCTGGGATCGAGCCCCACATCAGGCTCTCTGCTCGGTGGAGAGCCTGCTTCTCCCTCTCCCTCTGCCTGTTGCTCTGCCTACTTGTGCTCTCTCTCTGTCAAATAAATAAAATCTTAAAAATAAAATAAAATAAAATAATAAAATAAAATAAAATAAAATAAAATTTGTTGACAAAAAGTTGTTTCTATATTTTAATCTATCCTGTATCTAAAGTTATGTTTTGTGTTAATATTTACTCATGCCCTGTGTTTTTTTTTCTTTCTTTCTTTTCTTTTTTTTTTTATTTCCTGATCTTTCTAGGTACTTCTCAATTTTATTCTTTTTAAACAAATTTTTGAAATTGACTCTATTGTATCTTTACTTTCCACTTCATTAATTTCTGCTCTTTATTAAATCCTTATTGCTACTCTCCTTGGGTTTATTCAGTCCTTTTTATGTCATATTTAGGTGGCTTTTTAGGTCATTAATTTTTATCATTTTTACTTATTAAAAATTAATAGTTAAGGTCATAAATTTCCTTCTCAGCAATCCTATACATTACATGTAGTATTTTGGTTCCCCATTTTTAAGTAGTTTTACAAGAAATAAACCACATTTAATAAAATATTGATTGAATTGTCTTCTCGAAAGATAATGCAGTTGTAGGAAATGAGGGTCATATTTAAAAATTGGGGTCTGTGATTCCCATAGTTTTACAACCATACTCAACATTCCATGCCACCTTTGCCATTTTAATTGTTTCCCTAAGAAAATATTTTTTACAGCCCAGTTTTCTGAGATTGGTAGGAGGTAGTAAGGTGAGAAGGCATATCTTGTATGAAACACAATGGACATTCCCATAGCTGCCTTTGGATCCACAAAATTAGTGTTCTTTTTACAAAAACAAAACATTTTAACATAGTTTTAGATTTCCAAATCAATAAAGGTCATATAAACTCTCACAGAATTCATTCAGCCATATAGCTAACTCACACTAGAATAGACCTATTCCTTTTACCCTATTAAGTGGTATCTCGGAAATACTGATGAGTCAAGCAGACATGTTTTCTTCTTTTCCTTTCAAATTCTTATTAAATTCTAGTTAACATATAGTGCAATACTGGTTTCAAAAGTAGAATTTAGGGTGCCTGGGTGGCTCAGTGGGTTAAAGCCTCTGCCTTCGGCTCAGGTCATGATCTCTGGGTCCTGGGATCGAGCCCTGCATCGATCAGCGGGGAGCCTGCTTCCTCCTCTCTCTCTGCCTGCCTCTCTGCCTACTTGTGATCTGATCTCTATCAAATAAATAAAATCTTAAAAATAAATAAATAAAAATAAAAAGGAGTAGAATTTAGTGATTCATTACTTACATAGAACATCCAATGCTCATCATAACACGCACCCTCCTTAATACCCATCACCCATTTAGCCCATTCGCCCACCCACCTCCCTCCATCAACCCTCAGTTTGTTCTCTGTCATTGAGTCTGTTATGGTTGGCTTCCCTCCCTCTTTTTTGTCCTTCCCATAGGTTCATCTGTTCTGTTTCTTAAATTCCATGTATGAGTGAAATCATATGGTATTTGTCTTTTTCTGATTGACTTACTTTGCTTAGCATAATACCCTCTAGCTCCATGCACATCATTACAAATGGCAAGATTTCATTCTTTTTGATGACTAATATTTCACTTTGTGTAAAAATATGTGTGCATACATATATATATTTATGTATAAGTATCTATATATTGATATATATATATACATAAATACATACTATAATCTTCCTTATCCATTCATCAGTCAATGGACATTTGGGCTCTTTCCATAGTTTGGCTATTCACAATGCTGCTATAAACATCAGGGTGCATATCAAATCCGTATTTTTGTATACTTTGGGTAAATACCTAGTAGTGCGATTGTTGAGTCATAGGGTGGTTCTATTTTTAACTTTTTGAGGAACCTCCATACTGTTTTCCAGTGGCTGTACCAGTTTGCATTCTCAAAACCAGTGCAAGAGGGTTCCCCTTTCAACATCCTCACCAACATCTGTGGATTCCTGTGCTGTTCATTTTAGCCATTCTGACAGGCATAAAGTGGTATCTCATTGGGGGTTTTGATTTGTATTTCCCTGATGATGAGTGACATTCATTGTCTTTTCATGAGTGTATTATCCATCTGGATGTCTTCTTTGGAAAAGTGTCTATTCATGTCTTCTGCCCATTTCTTAACTGGATTATTTGGTTTTGGGGTGTTGAGTTTGATAAGTTCTTTACAGATTTTGGATACTAACCCTTTATCAGATATGTTATTTACAAATATCTTCTCCCATTCCATAGGCTGCCTTTTAGTTTTATTGATTGCTTCCTTCACTGTGCAGAAACTTTTTAGCTTGGTGAAGAGCCAGTAGTTGATTTTTGCTTTTGTTTCCCTTGCCTCCAGCAATGTGTCTAGTAAGAAGTTGCTATGGCCAAGGTCAAAAAGGTTGCTACCTCTGTTCTCTTCTGGGATTTTGATGGTTTCCTATCTCACATTTAGGTCTCATCCATTTTGCATTTATTTTTGTCTGTGGTATAAGAAAGTGGTCCAGTTTCATTCTGCCTGTGGCTGTCCAGTTTTTCCCAACACCTTTGTTGAAGATATTTTTTCCATTGGATATTCTTTCCTGCTTTGTTGAAGATTAGTTGATCATACAGTTATGAGTCCATTTCTGGGTTTTCTATTCTGTTTCATTGATATGTGTGTTTTGTGCCAGTACCATACTGTCTTAATGATTACAGCTTTGTAATATAGCTTGAAGTCTGGAACCATGACGTCCACAGCTTTGCTCCCCTCCCCCCCTTTGGCTATTGAGGGTCTTCGTAGTTCCATACAGATTTTAGGATTGTTTTTTAAAATTTCTATACTACCCAAAGCAGACTACACATTTAATGCAATCCCTATCAAAATACCACCAGCATTTTTCACAGAGCTAGAACAATGTTTGTTCTTGATCATGGAATGTTTTACTTTTCTTTGTGTCCTTTTCCGTTTCTTTCTTAAGTGTTCTGTAGTTTCAGAATATAGACTTTCTCCATCTTCAGTGAGGTTTATTCCTAGGTATCTTATGGGTTTTGGTGCAATTGTAAATGGGATTGATTCCTTGGTTTCTTTTTCTACTGCTTCATTATTGTTGTATAGAAATGGAACATATTTCTGTATGTTGATTTTGTATCCTGTGACTTTGATGAATTCATGTATTCTAGCAATTTTTTGGTGGAGTCTTTCAGGTTTTCTACATAAAGTGTCACCTTGTTGCAAATGGCGAAAGTGTGACTTCTCAGTTTAGATGCCTTTTCTTTTTGTTGTATGATTGCTGAGGCTTTGAGTACTGTGTTAAACAGCAATGGTGAGAGTGGACATTCCTGTCTTTTCCCTGATCAAAGAGGAAAAGCTCTCAGTTTTTTCCCATTGAGGAGGATATTAGATGTGAATCTTTTCTATAAGGCCTTTATGATGTTGAGCTATGTTCTCTCTTTCCTACTTTGTTGAGGTTTTTAGGATGAGGGCATGCTTTACTTTGTCAAATGCTTCTTCTGTGTCTGTTGAGAGCATCATATGGTTCTTATCCGTTTTTTTTTTTCATTAATGTGGTGTCTTATGTTAATTTGAGAATATTGAACCAGCCCTGTAGCCCAGGAATAGATTCCACTTGTTTGGGGTGAATAATTATTTTAAGGTACCATTGGATTAGGTTTGCTAGTATCTTGAGAATTTTTGCATCCATGTTCATTATCTGGTTTTGGAATCAAGGTAATGCCTGCCTTGTAGAATGAGTTTCGAAGTTTTCCTTTTTTTTTTTTTTTTAACAGTTTCAGAAGAATAGGTATTAACTCTTCTTTAAATGTCTGGTAGAATTCCCCTGGGAAGCCATCTGGCCTTCCTGTTGGAGATGTTTGATTACTGATTCTATGTCTTTGCTGGTTATGGGTCTGTTCAAATTTTCTAATTCTTCCTGTTTCAGCTTTGGTAGTTTGTATGTTTCTAGGAATTTTCCCATTTCTTCCAAAATACTGTTTTTTGGCATACAATTTTTCATAATATCCTCCTATAATTGTTTATATTTCTGTGGTGGTGGTTGTGATCTCTCCTCTTTCATTCATGATTTTATTTATTTGGTTCCTTTCCCTCTTCTTTTTGATAAGTCTGGCTAGGGGTATATCAGTTTTATTAATTCTTTCAAAGAACCAGCTCTTAGTTTTATTGATCTGTTCTGCTGGTTTTTTCTGTATTGTTTTTTTCTGCTCTGATCTGTATTTCCTTTCTTTTGCTCCATTTAGGCTTTATTTTCTGTTCTTTTTCTAGCTCTTTCAGGTATAAGGTTAGGTTGTGTATTTGAGACTTTTCTTGCTTCTTTGAGGTAGGCCTGTATTGCAATTTACTTCTCTCTTAGGACTGCCTTTGCTGCATTCCAAAGGTTTTGGACTGTCTTGTTTGATTTGCATTTGATTCTGTGTATTTTTTATTTCTTCTTTAATTTTCTGGTTAACCCTTTCATTCTTTAGTAGGATATTCTTTAACCTTCATGTATTTGTGTTCTTTCCAATTCTTGTGGTTAACCTCAAGTTTCATAGTATTGAGGTCCAAAAATATGCACGGTATGATTTCAGTCTTTCTGTACTTATTGAGGGCTGATTTTTGACCCACTAAGTGGTCTTTTCTGGAGAATGTTTCATACACACTTGAGAAGGATGTGTATTCTGCTACTTTAGGATGAAATGTTCTGATTATATGTGTTAAATCCATCTGGTCCAGTGTGTCATTCAAAGCCATTATTTCCTTGTTGATTTTCTGCCTCAGGGATCTGTCCATTGATGTAAGTCGGGTGTTATTATACTATTATTATATTATTATCAATGTGTGCTTTTTGTGTGTTATTAACTTGTCTTTTGGGTGCTCATAAATATTAATAATTGTTAGATATTCTTGATCGATGGACCCCTTAATTACGCCATAATGCCCTTCTTCATCTCATTATAGTTTGTGGTTTAAAATCTAGTTTGTCTGATACGAGCATGGCTATTCTGGCCATCTTTTGACATCCATTAGAATGATAGCTTCTCCATCCCCTCACTTTCAATCTACAGGTGTCTTTAGTTCTAAAATGAGTCTCTTGTAGGGTCTTGTTTTTTTATCCATTCCGATAGCCTGTGTCTTTTGATTGGAGCATTTAGTCCATTTACATTCACAGTGATGATTGATAGATATGAATTTAGTACTGTTGTGTTCCCTGCAAAGTTGGTGTTTCTTGTGATGTTCTCTGTTCCTTTCTAGTCTTAGTTGCTTTTGTCTTATTTTCCCCCAGAGTCCCCTTCAATATATCTTGCAGGGCTGGTTTAGTGGTCATGAATTTCTTTAGTTTTTGTTTGTCTGGCAAACTCTTTCTCTCTCCCTCTATTCTGAGTGACAGCCTTGCTGGATAAAGTATTCTTGACTGCATATTTTTACCATTCAGCACATTGCCACTTTCTTCTGGCCTGCCAGGTTTCTGTGGACAGATCAAAGCTGACATGTTTTAAATGTTTTTCTTCTTACAAATTCACATTTTATACATAAAATGGGTGATGTGGAAAGGAATGGAAATATTCTAGATAAACATGAGCTAATACTTTCTGTTTGTTATCAGGTACTGTTTGCACTGATCTCTGTCATTCTTTGTTCTCTTACCTGAAATGTCCACCATTTCTAGGCATTGTATTGTCAGTTTATCAGTACCCAGTTGACATGATTTACAGCCATGTCAAGTTGGTTGGTTCTCTAAGAAAACACTTTTACATAAATATACATGTAAAGCTAACTAGCTAAGAGGTTTTATCAAGATCTTTTGCAGAAAAAAAAAGTTCCATGTTGAATTTTTTTCTGAGTATACTCTCAAATCAAGGAAATGAAAAAAAAAGTCATGATTTAAAACTTCATGTCTTAATTTTTCTGGCAGTAATAAAAACATGGAGCTGAATTTCAGGCATCTGAGATCTGTTTATGACAAATTCATTCATTTCTTGCAAAAGCCTGGGGAATTGTTTTATTTGGTCATAATTTTATCCAAAGGTGTTAGAATAATTCTGCAAGTTTATACATGCTCAATATAAATGAAGGAATATCCACATGGAAAAGAATGCTTATCTGTAATAGAAAACAAAACAATACATGCTCAAACAGCAGGAGTTTTAATATAAACCAGAAATTTGCCTTCTCATAAAGTTGAAGGTAAGTCAGAGAAATTTTCAAATATGCTACAGACTTGGTGGTGCCTCTTAGCAGAAAGTGCATCAACCTTTGCATTTTCTCTGAAACTGGAACAGTTTTATTCACAAGATAATTTTTTTGGAGCAGCTTACAAATTCCAAAGTACCTTTTCCTTTCTATTTATTTTCCAGTGCCAGAATCAGACCTATTTTTGCTGTAGGATTTACTTAGGAGTTTAAAATTTATTTCAGAGGCCAACCAAGTATCAAAGCCTGACAGTATCATAAACTATTTTAAAAACAAGTAGTTACATGCATTCCCACTAAAATATAGAGTATAGATTATAATGAGAGGATACATAACATAACTTCTCCAACAAGTACACAGCCAGCCTCAATGATCACACTCAGAGAAGGACTTCTGTACTCTGCTTATCACATGCAGTGTCTGGGAGCTCACTACCTAAAAAAGGAAGTTTGTACATTTTAACAACTCTATCAGACAAATCTCTGATGAATAAAATCTGTTGAATAAAATCTGCCTTCTTATAGTTTTCTTTTATTGGTATGTCTTAATATTCCTAGATTATACCAAGAGTTTTCTTAGAATATACGAAGATACATTTGATGTTCTTTGCAAGTCTTCATTCCATACATGAAATATTTACATTCCTTCAACTGTTCCTTATGGAATTTGGTTTCTAGGTCCTGTTTCAGAGATAGTAATAGGGCTGGGAACCATGTCAATTGGAAACTGGGTATTAAAAAATCGAGGATGAAATGTCTAGAAATAGTAGTTATTTAAGGGGAAAGAACCAAAATTGACAGAGTCATAACTGTAACTAGTATCTGATAAGAGGTATAAAGTGCCAGCTCACATTTATTTAGAATATTTCCATCCCTTTCACATGACCCAACGTTAATCTGGTGTAGAGTCACTGAATCCATAGTCTCTATCTAAGGCAGAATAGTCAGTTAGGCATTGGACTCAATATTAGAACACCTTTCTTTCTATACTGTTTATGATCCAGATGGATTCTAATACAAATTTTTTTCAAATATCACCATTCCATAGCTCTTACTTTAAAAACTACCAGCACTTTCATTCTCTCTTTCTCTCACACACACAAACGCATCCCCTTTATTGTTTTGCATATATGTTAGTTGCTTTATTAATTCCATATGAAGTTGGATATTGGCAGAAAATACACTTCCAAACACTTGGATATATAACAAAAATGTATACCTATGCACATAAATTTAAAACCCACCCACTGACCACTGGCATCTGAAATTAGCACTGGAGACAAAATCTTATGAGAGAGAGTGGCTGCACCTGACCTTGGCCCTGAGATGATGATTTTAATTGCTTTCCCTAATACCAATGCATTCCCTAACTACCCTGTACAATAGATGACACAAAGTTAAACTTGTTGAAAAATAGTAAGATGACTCTAGTACTGGATAAACACTGGATTTTTTAACCTCTCATTAAGAAAGGCTAGAAAGGAAGTAAAGGGACTCAGCACAGCCAAATTCAAACTGGACTGTCAATGTCTAATAAATGATATTATTTAATTTTTAAAAAAAGATTTCAGCAGTGTTCATTTGTTCTAATGTGTGACTGCTATGTTGGGGTAGTGGGCAATACACGTATTGATTATGAATCATCCTGGAAAACTGTGGTCAATTTTGGAATGAAAAATGAAGGTTAAGGAGGTGGACCTTAAGAGAAGAAATGGAAAACTTAATCCACCACTGGAGACACCTAGTGATCACTTTAACCTATTCTGTGATCAAGGTGTGTGGCATACTCTTGAGTAATGACAGGTAGGCAGGGAGCATAAACGTACTCTGACGACGATTCTGGGTCTGTGCAGTGGCTGCAGATTATTGTTTGTGTGGTATTACATCTTTTATCCCACGTTTTAGTAGACCTCCACTGTGTTGTAGACCTATTACATATTTGAGATACAATGATAAAATGGGATGCAGCGCTGTTCTCTCTTGGTTCAGCAATCTCATTTGATCATCAGCCCCCCCCCCAAAAAAGATATGCTAGAGGAGGGGACTAGATTAGAGGGGTACATTGGGCCTGATTCAGACCACAACAATGAGAAAATAGCCTAAGAACCTTGAAAAATAACAGGAATAGAGACAAGTCAAGCTACTATTTCTGGTAGTAACAATAGTGAAGAATTCTTTCTATAGGATATAGAAGATATAATAAGATACAGTAAAATATAATAAATGATGGGAAGAATCAGTCTCAATGCCACTGTCTTAGGGGGAAATGATAAATTACAAAAATAATATTAATAAATCAGAGACCTGGGTTAAGGACATTGGGGAGGGTTTGTGCTATGGTGAGTGCTGTGAAATGTGTAAGCCTGATGATTCACAGAGCAGTGTACCCCTGGGGCAATTAATACATTATATGTTAATAAAAATCAATCAGAGAGCTCTGGAAATTTAAAAAGGCAAAGTGAATTAAAATTCCAGTGTGGGGAAAGCTAATATTGCCAGCTATTTGTTTCTTTGGGAGTATTTTCTAAGTCTGGGAATGATCTCAGGATCAGTCTTGCCATAGGGAGAGGAGTCTAGGAGTACGAGAAATGAGCAGAGGCTTTAATAACCATATGGACTGGCATGTCAGATTGGAAGAGTAGTCCAAACACATGGCAAATTTTCCCCTAAGACATCTGCTAAGAGCTGCGGAAAAACTAGAGATTAAGTAGTTGGTCCCCAAAAAGGAATTTCCTGCAGTCTTACAGAGTTTAAGTATCAAGTCATAGTATAGAAAGGGGCCTACAACAAATAAATAGTAAGAATTGTCCTTAAGAAATTTCCCTTATTTTAGCTTTAATTTCAATATAGTTAACACACAGTGTTAGTTTCAGGTATACAATGTAATTCTACAATACTATAGAACACTCAGTGCTCAGCATGGTAGTGTACTCTTAAACCCCTTCACCTATTTCATCCACCCCTCTCCTACCTCCCCTCTGGTAACCATCAGTTTTTTCCCTATAGTTACAAGTCTGTTTTTCAGTTTGTCTCTTTTTCCTTTGTTCATATTTTTGTTTTTGTTTTTTAAATTCCACATATGAGTGAAATCATATGGTATTTTCCTTTCTCTGTCTTATTTCACTTAGGTTTATACTCTCTAGCTCCATCCATTTTGTTGTAAATGTCAAGATTTCATTCCCTTTTATGGCTGAGTAATATCCCATTACACACACACACACACACACGCGCCACATCTTCTTTATGCATTTATCAATGGACACTTGGGCTGCTTTCAAAATTTAGCTATTGTAAATGTGCAATGAACAGGGATGCATGTATTTTTTCCAATTAGTGTTTTCATATTCTTTGGGTAAATACCTGGTAGTGGAAATATTCTATTTTCAGTTTTTGGAGGAACCTCCATACTGTTTTCCACAGTGGCTGTACCAATTTGCATTCCCAGCAGTAGTGCACAGGGGTTCTTTTTTATGTGTATCCTTGCCAACACTTGCTGTTTCCTTGTTTGTTGTAGCTATTCTGAGAGTGTGAGGTGATATCTTATTGTGGTTTTGATTTGCATTTCCCTAATGATGAGTGATGTTGAGCATCTTTTCATGTGTCTGTTAGTCATCTGTATGTCTTCTGTGGAGAAATGTCTACTCATGTTTTCTGCTCATTTTTTAATTGGATTGTTTGTTTTCAGGGTGTTGTATCAGTTCTTGATATATTTTGGGTACTGACCCTTTATCAGATAAGTCATTTGCAAATAGCTTCTCCCATTCAGTAAGTTATCTTTTAGTTTTGTTAAGTTTCCTTTGCTGTGCAGAAGCTTTTTATTTCAATGTAGTCCCAGCAGTTTATTTTTGCTTTTGTTTCCCTTGCCTCAGGAGACATATGCAAAAAATCATTGCTATGGCCTATGTCAGAAATTACTGCCTGTGCTCTTTTCTAGCATTTTTATGGTTTGATCTCACGTTTAGGTCTTTAATTCATTCTGAATGTTTTGTGTATGGTGTAGGACAGTGGTCAGTTTTGTTCCTTTGAATATAACTATTCATTTTCCCCAACGCCATTTGTTGAAGAAACTTTTTCCCATTCCAAGTACTATATTAAATAGAAGTGTTGACAGTGGAAATCCTGTCTTGTTCCTGATCACAGGGGGAAAGCTCTCAGTTTTTTTTACCATTGAGTATGATGTTAGCTGTGGGTTTTTCACACAAGGTCTTTATTACGTTGATGTATGTTCCCTCTAAATCTACTTTGTTAAGGGTTTCTATCATGAATGGATGTTGTAATTTGTCAAATGCCTTTTTTATATCTCTTAAAATGATCATATGGTTTTTAACCTTTGTACTGTTTTTGTGGCAGACCTGTATTGCTATAAACTTCCCTCCTAGGACAGCTTTTGCTGAGTCCAAAAACTGGACCATTGTTTTTTCATTTTTATTTGTCTCCATATAAATGTCTTTTCTCTCATTCTCTGCTAGCTTTCTTTAGTGATATACCTGAATTCCTTTTTATTTTTTTGCATATTATTGGTTTTTCTTTTATGATTCCATTAAGTTTGCATATAACATCTTATTAAATGTATTAAGTTGATGGTCACTTAAGTTTGAACTCATTCTTTCCTTCTCTCCCACATTCTAGGTATATGGTGTCATACTGTACATCTTTTCATTTTGTGGCTCCCTTGGCTGATTTATAATAGTACACTTAATTTTACTGTTTTTCTGCTTCCTGCTCTTCTTACTCCTACTTTATGGTCTTTCCTTTCTACTTAAAGAGTTCCCTTTAACAATTCTTATAGAGCTGATTTAGGGGTGTTGGATTCCTTTAACTTTTGTTTGGGAAGCTCTTTATCTCCTCTTCTATTCTGAATCATAGCTTTGCTGGAGTATTCTCAGTTGCAGGTTTTCTTTTAGAATTTTTGATTTACCATACCACTCCCTTCTGGCCTGCAGTTTCTGCCAAAAAAATCACTGTGAGTCTTATGGGCTTTCCCTTGTATGTAATTATTTTCTCTTGCTGCTTTTAAGAATCTCTATCACTACTTGTTGCTCTTTTAATTACTATGTGTCTTGGTGTGGAACTACGTAGGATGATTTTGTTGAGGGCTCTCTATGCCTCCTGGATCTGCATTTCTGTTTCTCTGGATTCAAGCTTTTAGCTATTATTTCTTCAGATAAGTTTTCTGCCCCCTTTTCTCGCTCTTCTCATTATGGGATCTCTGTAATGTGAATATTACTATGCTTGATGGTGTCACTGAGTTCCCCACGTTTTTTTTTTTTTTTTTTTCCGGTCTCCTGCTCAGCTTGATTCCTTTCTTTACTCTGTTCTCTAGGTCATTTAGCCATTCTTCTACTTCCTCTAATTTCAGTTATTGAGTTCTTCATCTCTGATTGGTTCTTTTTTGTTTTGTCTTTGCTTAGGGTCTCACTGACATTCTGACCATTACTTTAAATTCTCTATCAGGCATATTACTTACCCCTGTTTTATTTAGTTCTATTGCTGTGGTTTTTTCCTCTTCTTTACTTTCACACATATTTCTCGGTCTTCTCATTTTGTCTAACTATCTGCATTTGTTTCTAAGAAAGTCAGCTAGATCTCCTGCTCTTGAACATAGTAAGCTTATGAAGAAGGGGTCATGTAGTGCCCTGCTATACCATGTCCCCTGTTTACCAGAACCTGGAACATCAGCGGTGTCTCCTGTGTGTGTCCCAGTGTGGTGGCTGAGCTGCCTGTGCCTTCAGTCGGAGATGGTTCCCTTTGCCTGTTTTGGGCAGTGTTTGGTCCCTGTGTTGTTAGTGGGCTAATCTGGGGCCACACTGGGCTTGAGTCAGAACACGTGTTTCCCACAGCTATGGTTAGCACCCAACTACAGAGCATTTTTCCTGTGTCGTCCCCTAAGAAGCTTCCATTGGTTGGTGGGACCTGCAATCTGTCAGCCCCCAACACCCTTCTGGGCTCATAGTCAAATTGGTGTGTGTGGTTGTCTCCCCCTCCCCCCCGGGACCAGAGTCCCTTTTGAGTAGTGCTGGCTTCTGCAGTGCTGGTTGTGTACTGCCAGGTTTGTAGCATTGCTTTGGATGGGCTCTGGCCAAGTGAGTGTGAGAGGAAGCAAGTCCACAGGAGGACAGAGGGACAGGGCTTGTGATGTTAGCAAGGTTTGTGCATGTCTGCCGTAGGAGGGGATTTGGAGGTGCTTTAGAAAACTCCTCTGGCAAGGCTGGAGAAGGCAAGTCTGCAGGAGAGTTGTGGGGCAGGGCAGACAGGGCCAGCAGGGTCTGCTTCGGAGGGGACCATGCATCCCTGCTGAGGCCAGCTGCTTTGGAGGGAGTGGATCTGCAGGCACACACTAGGACAAGCCACTGTGTTAATAAGGTAGGTGGGGAATGTTGGCGCTGTGCTGGTTCCTGCAGGTGTCAGTGTATCTAGGCTGGGGGAGGGAAACAGCACCCACCAGGTCTTTTGTTCTTGGAGAAGTTTCCCAAAGATCCCTGCCCCTCCAGCATATGCTCTGAGTTTAGTAAATGAACGTCCTTCCCATACACCCCATGTGTTTTTCAAACTCCTGCTTCCATGCTGTATCTCAGTGGGGCTGTTTGTTTTGCTGTCTCTTTAAAGATGGGGACTGATTTTCTTCTAGCCCTCCCCAGTCTCCAATAGCTAAGCCCACTGATTTTTGAAGGCCCAGGTATTAAGCCCCACTGACTATAAAAATTCCAGAAATTATGCCCCTCTGATTTTCAAAGCCAAGTGTTAGGGAATTTGTTTTCCCTATGCAGTTTCCCCGTATCTAGGGTATCTGGGGTGAGGGTCTGTTTCCACTTTCCAAGCCGCCAGCGTCCTTCCCTCCCACGTACAGCCCCATGAGTCTGTTTAGACATCTAGCTGTGGACGGCCTGTTCTGCCAGTCTTCGGGTCATTTTTTGCATTATTTATCTTGATGATGTCGGTGTTATCTAGTTGTATTTGTGGGATGAAGTAAGCTTAGGATCCTCCTACTCCATCATCTTCTGCAGAAGTCTGACATTTCCCTTATTTTAAACCTTGTAGGATGAAAGGATAGAGTTCCATTTTCAACCTCTGAAAAGCAGACCTTTCAGATTAGAGGAGATAGAGACCTACTAAACTCTTAACTAAAAACCCAAAGGACCATACTTGTGGAAGGGTCAAGACCTGAAAAAACAGAGCACAAATTTCCTGTGATCCTGTAGTGAACTCCATAGGGCTACAGAGATAAAGTCCCACTAAAGGACTGCAAAAAACATAGGATAGGCTGTAGAGTGAGGTAGACTGAGTGTAGTGAAATCTGCAACCTTACTTTACCTCCACCCCCAGCTTATTAATTACTGGATTCAGGTGATCAGCCTCTTACCCTGTCTGCCTGAGGAAAGAGGAAATTTACTCTTGAGAGGAAATAATATCTATTTCAATCTGCATAAGTCATTCATACAATAAGGAATTATGAGACAAGCAAAGGTTAGGAAACTGTGACCAACAATCAAGAAAGGAAGAGAAAATAGGAGTAGTTCCCAGTGATCTACATGGTGGAGTGATCAGACTAGGATGTTAAAATAACTATTTAAACAAATGTGATGGGCAACATAGGTAAAAGAGTGGACAATGCCAACAGAAAATGGAACCTATTAAAAACAACAAAAAGCATGCTAGGAATTAATGTGGCTCAGGTCTCTGTGTTCACAGCCATTGCCTTGGATTGACATTCCTTGTTTGCCTCCCACTTCTACTTCTTGAACTCAAGTATAATGGGTGCCTTGCATTCACCAGAATCTAGATAATATAATTTACACAGCTTACTCTTCTCAGCTTATAACCCCCTAAGGGGCTTCTAGCCTACCTCATGACAGAGAATTATCTACCTGAGTTTACCTCCTAGACTCTTCTAAAAGCAGAGCTGTGAGGTCAGGATTGCCACATTGCAAAACCCCAGGAAGGACCTTTAAGATGGTTGTGTTTTTGAGAGGTGCTGAAATTCTGGAATTCTGCAGTGCACAGCATAAGTGAATGTATGTAGTCACTCCATATCTTGTTCCTTTTCATGATGAATAGGGCTTATAGTTGTGGCTGCTTGACCCACAGGACAATCTCTCCAATGAAAAGATAACTATCCACAAGAGTGTTTCATGCCTCTTCTATACTCATGCCTCCATGCATAGCTTTATTAGAAAGCACCATAATAACCTCAACATCTATATAAGAGAAAAATAAAGTATCAAGGAAGTGCTCATTAAATTAATTTAAAATGTAGTAATTATAGATGGATTGAAGAGATGGAATCTGTAGTCTCAACAATTTCTTAAGGAAATTGATGCTCAGTGCTCAGATATAAATGATTTGAAAACTAGAATTTCTCTTTAAAATAGGGGCATGTCCAACCAAAAACACTCATACCACCTGTCATGACAGATGCAAAGTAGAACAAATTATAAAGTTTGCATTTCCTCATATAAGATTGTATAACTAACATTACTCATAGTTACCAAAAGCCCTCCATTGTTCGTAAGTTATTTTAAGTGTATATAAATCTTAATATTTTAGACTAACAAAAATTCTGAAGTTACGGAAGGAATTTGTGGATTTTCTTTTTGCAGAGTATTATTAAATTTGCATAGTAAAAAATGTTTTTTTTTTTTCAAAATGACATAACCAGCTTGTAGGGAATTAGGTTTCCATCATGTATCCCTTAGAGCAAGTAAAATGTAAACTACTCATACTTATTTCAGTCCAGTCAGGTGAGCAGTTAGCTTGATCACACTGATAGAACTTCCAAGAGAGATCATCAGCAGCATTCATAATCTTAATTCAGAATTTCAGGAATTAGGCTTCCTAAAATAGAGCAACTACAAAATAAGACCATTATTATGAAACAGAACTTCTCATCTCGGAAAATTTCCAGGTCCTCAACTGACTTTAACAGATGAAAATAATTTTTTTTGAAACAAGACAGTTTCTGGATATTAATTTCTGTTATTACACACTGTGACCTTGAATGAATCCTGGTGCCCTAGCCATATCCCAGACCAATTAAAACAATCTCTGGAGATGGATCCCAGACATCAATATTTAAAATTCCTCCAGAGATTCCAATGTGCAGCTAAAGTACCAAAGGTGAGGTACATTGCTCTAGAAGCTGCTAGGACTTAACAGCTATACAGCAATACAGAATTGTGGACTCAGAATGGAAAGATACCTAAAAAAAAATCCTTTTATTTAATTCTCTGACTTTCAGGCAATAACATATTCATAATATTATGAAGAGCAGATTGACGGAATGCAATGCTATAAATAAAGGAGATGGTGTTTCTTTTACACTGAAATGAAATTAACTCTGGCATAGTATAGTGATAGTTTAATAGTGCATGGCAGTTGTCCATTTGTTTTGGATAACAAATACAAACTTAACTAAAACTACAGTGCAAATTTAAGAAATCTACAAATAATTGCACAAACTAGAGTTTAGCCACTATGTTGAGAACACTTCTCTAAGGAAAATGCCAGGACATTTGGGGAGACCATAAAGTGGCATTGTGTCCGTGTGTGTGTGTATGTTAAATATATCTGTTAAAAGAGAAAATTGGATTGAATTGGCTATCAAGGTAATCGCAAAGGATAAATTCCATATATGGGTGAGATCACATGGTATTTGTCTTTCTCTGATATATTTCACTTAGCATAATACACTTTAGTCCCATCCACATAATTCCAAATGGCAAGCTTTCATTCTTTGTGATGGCTGAATAATAGTCCATTGTGTGTGTGTATACATGCCACATCTTCTTTATCCACTCATCTGTTGATGGACATCTGGGTTCTTTCTATAGTTTGGCTGTCGTGGACATTGCTGCTATAAAAAATGGGGTGCATGTGCCCCTTCAAATCAGTATTTTTGTATCCATGGGTAAATGCCCATTAGTGCTGGATCACAGGGTAGTTCTATTTTTAATTTTTTGAGGAAGCTCCATACTGTTCTCCAGAGTGGCTGCCCTAGTTTGCATTCCCAACAGTGCAGGAGGGTTCCCCTTTCTCTGCATTGTCGCCAATACCTGTTTTTTTTGTGTGTGTTAATTTTAGCCATTCTGACAGAAAACCATAAAACTCTTAAAATATAGGGGCAAATCTTCATGACCACTGGATTGTTAGGCATGACACCAAAAGCATGAACACTAAAATTAAACTGAACTTCATCAAATGCATTTCTACATAATAGAAAATATTTATAAATCATATTTCATAAGGGCTTAATACTCAGAATATATAAAGAACTTGATAAGACAACCCAATTTCAAAAAATAAGGAGTAGACTTGAATAGACATTTCTCCAAAGATATACAAATAACCAATAAGTTTATTAACAGAAGTTCAACATCATTAGTAATTAAGGGAATGAATGCAAATGAAAACTACAATGAGATCACACCTACTAGAACAGCTCTAATAAAAATTTTTAACAGAAAACAAGTATTTACAAGAATGTGGAGAAATAGGAATCCTCAAAGATGCCTGGTAGCAATGTAAAATGATGCATCCCACTGCAAAAATACTTTGGAGTTTCCTCAAAAAGCTAAATATAGAATTAGCATGACTTAACAGATCTTCTCCTGGATACATACCCAAAAGAACTGAAAACAGGGTCTCAAGGAGATACTTGTATCCCAGTATTTACTGCAGTATTCATCAGAGACAACAAATGGAAGCAATCCAGGTAGCCATAAACAAATCAACGGATACACGAAGTGTGGTAGATACATAGAATGGAGTAGTATTTAGACATGAAAAGAAATGAATTTATGATACCTACTTACAGTATCAGTGAACTGTAAAAATGTTACACTGGGTGAAATAACCAGACCTGAAAGGATGAATATTTTATGACCTGACTCATCTGAGATACCTAGAATAGACAAATTCATTGAGACAAAAAGTAGATTAGACGTTACCAGAGACTGAGGAGAATGGGGAATTATTCCTTAATGGCTACAAAGGTTGTCTTCGTGATGATGGTTGTACAACTTTGTAAATGTAATTTATGCTATTGAGTTGTATGCCAAAAAATGGTTAAAATGGCAGATTTTATGTTATACATTTTTTGCCACAAAAAAAATATTTTAAAAAGAAATCATGATATTCATTTTTTACCTGGTTAACACAAAACATTAGAATTTTTTTGTGATTTTGCCTGATTTTATAACTTTATAAACTTCAGTTAACCCCTGAACAACACGGATGTTAAGGTTGCCAACACCCCCCATAATTGAAAATCCGCACTTAAATTTTGACTCCTCCAAGACTACTAATAACCAACTGCTGGCCAGAAGCCTTGCTGATAAGATACACAGTCTATTTGTATATGTATTATATACTGTATTCTTACTATAAAATAAGAGAAAATCATAAGGAAAAGAGAATACATTTACATCACTGTATATGTATTTATTGGAAAAAGTCCGCTTGTGGGGCACCTGGGTGACTTAGTGGTTTAAGCCCCTGACTCTTCAACTCAGGTCATGATCTCAGGGTCGTGAGATCGAGCCCCCGTGTGGGACTCTGTGCTCAGCGGGGAGTCTGCTTGAGATTCTTTCCCTCCCTGTGCCCCTCCTCAGCTTGCTCGTGCTCTCTTTCTAAAGTAAATAAATCTTAAAAAAAAATTCCACTTGTAAGTGACCCTGCACAGCTCAAATCCAGGTTGTTCATGGTTCAACTGTAAATGGAAAAGTAAACAGGTGTTCTAAGTAAACCACACATACTTTAATGTATTCAGTAGAAAAAAAAATTTATAGGATTTATACATTTGACTCTGGTACCCTAAAAATACTGGAGAAAAAGATGACATTTAAAATCCATTTTGTATTAGCTTTTCAAGTATATTAACAGAGTAACTCTATACCTACTTTGGACTATAAAAATATCACTCCACCTCTGCTAAGGCCTACTTAGATCAATCAACTTGGCACTATAAATGTCTTATGTAATATGAAAAAGACAGCAGTAAAATACTGTGCTTCAACCTTTTGTCTGTCCCATCACACATGAAGAATATCGCATACATCCTTTTTAAAAAAAAACAAAAAAACACCTAACTACATGTAAGACATAGGATGGGTAAGGCTGGAAAGTATCTTACTGTCCTCATTCATCATCTCCAGAAACTCAGTAAGAAAGGTGAGGTAACCTGCTCAGGATCACATAGCTGTTAACTAGCAGAAATGGGAATCAAACGGTCCCCAGATGAGAGAAAAAGAAATAGGTTCAAATCTTAATAGAAGTTACTTTACCTCCATAAGATTTAACTAATTCCCTTATTTATGAAGTGTTAATGAATTTGATGCTTATTGCAATGACTATAAAGTAAAATTCAGTCATTAATAGTCTGTCACCATTGTTCATTCCAGTAGAGTTTAAGCTCTGAGCATGCGGTATGTCCATCTTGCTCCATGATATATCTGAGGGCTTTACCCAATGCTTGGCATATAACAGATGATTCTTTCCCTTTTATTACTAATTTAATACTAATTTTGTTAGCTCTCTGAACTAACTTCTGAAGAATATTTTTTCTTAAGAACTACAAAATGCATCTCAAATACATTCATAATAACATTCCATTCCTGCTAAAAATATATTTGGGCGGCCTGATTTGAAACGTTCTGAAAAAAAGACTAATTATTCATTCTATTTTCTGATGTCTTTCCTTATATACAGGCACTCACTCATCCATCCATTCAACGAACACATTTAGTACCCAGCTTAAGCACTGTGAAAGCTGCTAAAATTGAAAAAATATATAATAATTGTTCACAATCTTTGTGTCTCTGAAAGAGTCTTCAAAATAATGGAACCTTCTTTATAGCCTCTGATGGTGAATATAAACTTGAACCATATGGGGGGGGCAGGGAGTGATGGCCTTTATCTTCTAGGATATGAGAAAAATCCTTCAGAGGTAAAATTGTTTTTAGAAAATACAGTTTATAAAATGGCAGAAGTACCTGTTTGAGATTCTAGAATGCTGTTTCTTCTTTGTATTTTTTCTCAACCTAACTGACTTGGAGATATTTTTCACAGTCCTTTGTCACTCTTCAATTGCACACAATGAAATTTCTTCAAGAGTTTTTTCCCACATGAAGAAAAAAAAGAGTGGGGAGGGAGTCAGATTCAACTTTAGGGCTTATCATCCTTTTCTTGAATAGCCTTATAGGTTTTTTTTTTTTATTATTCTCAATCAGAATGCATTGTGATATTGAAAGAATTTTCCCTTAACTCCTGCATCTTCTGTGCCACATCATCTTAAGCTTTATGACCAAAGCTGCCTGAACAGTCTCTGTCTGGTATATTGGTGGCTGCTGGGGAGGAAGGAAAGAGACTGCTGCAGCCTCTCAAACTGTTTGCACTACTTCTGGGTAGAGCATTTGAGTATTTTGTCCGAATGGTCCTTTTCACTGGTCAAGTCTCATGGCCATGCCTAACCTTCTCAGGAGCAGGGAAGTGCAAAATAAACCATGTCTCAGAAGGAGACCAGATTATTTGTGCAGAGCACTAAATGTACCACAATTATGCAAATTTTAGCCCAATATGTTTAAAAACTTGGATAGAATAGATAATGTATAAAAATGCCAAAACCTAAGAAAACCTTAGAAGACATTAATAGACTAGCAATTAGTACAGAAACTGATATAACTAGTAAAGAATTGGTATTTAAAAATTTACTCCCAAACCTGAAAAGACAACAGGCCCAAATGATTTTATAGGCTAGATTTCCCAAACCCTCAAGGATTGTAATTTTATGCACATTGTTTCAGAGAGTGAAAAGGACACAAGACAGTCAACGCTGAAAACTCTGAAGGTTCTAAAATTTACACTGTTTGCAAGTTTGCAAGCTAACAAATTAGTCTTCCACTTTCATGGATGTTTGCAAAAAAGTGTTAAGATTCCTGGGTCAGAAACAAAGCATGGTCTGTTACAGCATTAGCCAAAACAGCAGAATTGATGATGGATACCTGAGCCCTCTTTCTCCTAGGACATTACAGCTAGGCCCAAGGGATACCTACACACACACTAGGTTGTGTTACCTGGAGAACTCTGAGCTTATAAAATTCAATTCTTTTTTAAGAGAGAGTGCAAGCAGGAGGTGGGGGCAGAGAGAGAGAGAAAAATATTAAGCAGGCTCCATGCTCAGTGCAGAGCCCAGTGTGGGGCTTAATCTCACGACACATTACATGACCTGAGCCTAAATCAAGAGTCAGATACTCAACCATCTGAGCCACCCAGGTGCCCCAAAATTCAATTATTTTATAACAGTGTTAAATATACTATGTTTTAAGGCTACAGTCAGATCTTCCCAAAGGGGAACATCCTGTCTGCCAAAACTGTATGCTATAGGAATATCTTTCAAAAAACAGTACAGAATAAAAGCAGTCATTACTTCTGTTTACAAGATATGCAGACACAGAGACCCATGTAGAATTGTCACCCATTTGCCAACCTATTTTAAAAAGCCAATAAAATCATGATAAGCCTGGCAAAAATAACAGAAAATTATACACCAATCTTCCTTACAAATATGGCATAAAAATTCCACATAAAATATATAAAGCTGAATTCATCAGTGTATGAAAACGAGTATCATGAATACATGGAATTTGTCCTAGGAATGAAGGAATGGTATAACGTTGGAAAATCTATCACTTTAATTCATCACTTTAATAGACTTTAATTATTCAACATTTTTAAAAAATCTGTGTGAATCATCACCTTAACAGATTAAAGAAGGAGAACCATATGAACATCTTGTAAGATACAGAGAAACTATTTTGACTTGACCAAATGGTTATGTTTAATATTGGCACAAGAATCCAAATTTTCTGATCTCTTGATGAGAATGATTTTCCCTGCACTATGCTTTTTTTCCCCTACTATATTGGGGGGACAAAGAGTATAAAGTTTGTTTTTACTATGTTACTTTACTTTAAAATAGCACAGGTAGAAGGTACTAATATCATTAGATACTCTTTAAACCATGTCTGAATACCACACTATTATTTGTTTGTCACCAGTAGTAGGTTGTGGTTAAGTCCATGTAAAAGTAAATTCCTGGTGGAGAAGCTTTCACTCCATTAATTCCAATCCAAATTTTCTTGGAATAAAGTAGTTGCCTATATTACAATATATATAGTCGCTATTATGATGGTTTTAGGCATACTATCTCCTAGGCCATCCTAGGATCTTTGGCGGCAAAGATT
The DNA here is from genome assembly GCA_002007465.1 of Ailurus styani. Classification (NCBI taxonomy): domain Eukaryota; kingdom Metazoa; phylum Chordata; class Mammalia; order Carnivora; family Ailuridae; genus Ailurus; species Ailurus styani. The sequence continues at coordinate 475,051 of LNAC01000183.1, forward strand.
AGTTTGGGGGGACCACCAAAAAATCCTAGACAACACTTTGGTTTGTGGTCCTCCAGAGCTTAACTGTACATGACAAAATCTTTTTGTGTATTTTCTCTCATTAGGAAGAAATGAGGTTTAATTTATTGATTAAATTTAAATTTATGTATTCTAACTTATTTTTACCCTTATAGGGGTGCTAATTAAAAAAAAAAGATTGAGAAACACTGTTCTAGACTCAGTTTCTTAAAACAGGAACTGTCTTAAAATATCTTAAAATCCTCAGCCACTAACAGAGCGTAAGTATACTCTATAAATGTTGAATAGATCTCATAGTTTCAGTGTCTGATACCCTGAGAGTCTTCAAGGCAGGTAGCCACTGCCTTGAAGAAATCGACTCATACTTAAAAGAAACAGAAACCATTTTGTTTGAACCATCAATGGTCAACTCATTGATTTATTCAGAAAAGATAGACATAATATGAAGAACAAGCTCTGGCAAGAAAAGGTAACTTCTTCCTTAAATTAATAGTAACAATAGTAATAATAATGTAAGAAAAAAATCTGACATTCACTGAATCTTAATAATGGACCAGGCTTGTGCTTTATATGTGTTAATTCATCTAATCCTCATGATAGCCCAGGGAATTAGGTCTTTTCATTGTGATCATTTTACAGGGGAATCAGTTACTGATTACTGGAATTAATCACTTGTTAGTATTCTGGCAGTTTTTCTGATGTCATAACCTATTTAATGCTTACCAAGTAACAGTATCTATGAGGTGATTTTCCTTTCATCAGATTTTGATCAAAAAATTGCAATCATCCCATCTAATTTATAGCTTTGGAAATTCCAAAATATTGACAAAAACCTACTCACTAACTCCCCACCTAGAAAAAAATTTAAGGGGCACCTGGGTGGCTCAGGGGGTTAAGTGGCTGTCTTGATTTCAGCTCAGGTCATGATCGTGGGGCTATGAGATCAAGCCCCTCATCAGGCTCCACTCTGGGCATGGATCCTGCTTAAGATTCTCTCTTTCTCTGACCCTCCCAGTGCCCTCCTCCTTTCTATCTCACTCTCGTTTTCTCAAAAAAGAAATTAATATTAAGCAATGAATCTTATTACCACCTTACCTATAAAAACTTACTGCCTGAGCCATCCTTTGTCATCATCATTTTGTGGTGGTCAAAGATGAAAATTAGCATTAATGAGGACACTTTTAGAATGAAAGGAGCTCTATTAGTACTTATACCAGGACAACAAAGGTAAATTGAGATTGGGGAAACCAGAACATATGATCTTCCTACCCATATAATGCTTCATCTTTTGTGCCATGTCTTCTCTTAGCCCGACTTTTTTCTAGGGCTGTTCCATTAATACCATCATTCCTTTGACCCAACCAACTGAAACTTGAATCTGAAACATCTAAGGTTTATAAATAATCCTTTAGGTCAGAAAAACCACTTTCTTATGTAATGCTAATTTCCAATAATAGTGCTACCTGTTCTCCAGCCTCAGTTTGTGAAGAAGCTTTTAAAAAGGAGTGTCAACTACTTTGGGAATATTTGTGTTTATGTGTTAGGCTAATCTTTGAAGGTGAGAAACACTCTTACCACTTCCCCTCTCTCCTACACCAACAGAAAGACCCCCTATGCTCTTAAAATAATGACTACAGTTTAGAGAATGGTGGTTAGAGAGTGTTAAAAACCTGTTGGGATGAAATCACCTTAACATGCTCTCCAAAAAAGACTACCCCCAAGTTGGATACAAAGCAATCCATTGGACTGTGGGAAGAGAAAAAAATATATTCTATTTATCTAAACAGAAGAAGTTAAGCTTTACTAATATCGAGTGAAGACTAACAGTGGCATTCTTACTTACATGTTATGATGATACATTAGTAATGTTGGCTGAAGAAAACTGGAAGTTGAGTAACATAGAAGGGCTGACTTCATTAGTGCGTTGTCTAAGGGTTAAAATATGTTGAAGTTTGCATATGCCCAGTTAAATGGATTTTACATTATATTATCTAGTTTTAGATAAATACGAACACAGAGTACACAAGAGACTGACTAATTCTGTAAAGAAACTACATTAGAGATAATACTGATAAAGCAAACCAAAAAAGTAGAGGGAAAGAAACATCATCCTATTGTAAATGTTTTATAAGCTATAAAAGTTAATAACTTAAAAATAAAATGTGATAGGAAGTCAGCCAAAAACATTATGAATTATTAATAAACCTAGTAGAAATATGGCCCTCTAATTTATTCTAAAATATCATTTCCCCTTTATCTCATCCTTTTTAATTTCATGTTTTAAATCTACATAATATAAGTAAATGTAATTTACTGGAAAAGACACAATTAATGGAAAGCTATTGCATGTTCATTGATTACAAAAATATTAAGATGTCCATATAACTTAAATACATACAATTTTTTAAAATATAAATCCTATAAATAGTACTCTAGAATTGTCCTTGATCAAAGAAGTTTGACTTTATATAATACTACTCAAGTTAGTGTAACCTTGCCATCAGAATAAGCAGCTTGATCTAGAGCATATTTAATGTCCTTCCATTGTTAAAATGGATGAACAAGACTCTGCTTAAAGCTTGAGCCTCACAGAACCTTTATCACCAGTTACTAGCAGTTACCAAAATTATAGCTTTTCCATAGTTTATTGTATTGTCCCCACTCACACTAATAAGCACAGAAATACTTAAAGTGGGCATTAGTAAGTAACAACCAAACATTATGATCAGATTATCTGTCCTTTGAAAATTGGATTTTTTTAGAAGACTCTGAAATTATATATTGGTCAGCCAACAAAGAGAAGTTGCCATTGGGCAAACTTATACTCAAGCTCTAAATAATTAACAGGTACATATTACCAAAAAAAGCACAGTATTTTACAAGGAGATGTAATATTTCTCAGAAATACTGTCACTTAGTCATGTAAGAACTACCACGTGTGTTTGTTTTTAACATGAGTGCCAGCAGTTTATTTCCTTGTTTTTTTTTTTTTTCTGCCTCAAAATATTAACGTTTTACCCTGGGAAAGGAGAGTTTGGATTTCCTCATTTCAGGCCTACTTTTCCAACACAGATGTGTTCAGAGTCTGCAAATAAAAAAAGAATTCTTGTATTTGCCAGATCTACACACACACACACACACAAATACACCTGTATCTCCATCTGCATTCACCTCCATAGATTCTATCGTGTGTCTCTCTCTGTAGATACATGGATCTAGTCCTAAATTTCCTCCATATCTCTCCTGCCATAGTCTGTCCTTCCAGAAGGTGATGACCTTCACTTTAGGGACCAAAAAATAAACACAAAGCAATGCAAGTGGCCATTTGGCCCAATCATCTAAAATCAGGACTCAGCACTTGGGACTGTCATGATGGTTTTATGGTTTCCTGAAACCAGGAAAGGTCTGTTGCACCTAGAATCCCCCCTGCACGTGTGTTCCTTGTGCTGTAAGGCAGCTCTCAAACACCTCAGCTAAAAACAGATCAAAGAGCCACCAACTGCCTGGGTTAGGATCTCATGGTGGTGTTTCCACTAGATGTTCCCCCTATCCATAGAGATGCTGTTTCCTTTAGCTAAGGCCAGTGGTTTTCCTGATACCAAAACGTAACCACTGACAAGTACACACTCACATCTGAACAAATTCACGCCTACCATTATTAAATACTAATCAAGTACATTAACTCCTGGTACAATTAGTCCCTTTACCAAACACTTCTGATCGTGTCTAATTGTCTTCTGTAGGAGGTTCAGAGCCTTGAGTAGCAGAAGGATACAGTAGAGCATTTTTGGTGTGTTTGTATTTCTGTTTGTTTGAGGCTTGTTGGTTTTATAATTTTCTGGCACTTGGAGTCCAACGAAATGACTAACTGGTTGCATTTTCCATTTCCTTTCAACCACTGATGTGACTTTAACCACATCAAGAGGGGTTTTTACAAACTAACACCTTGTAGTGAAATATAAATTGGCAGGCCCAGGTTCTATTTTGTTTTCAATTTATATGATTTCATTTATGTAGTCCCATGTTCTTGGAATGGTCTTCTCCTTGTCCTGTGTTTTTAAGCAGTGCTTTCATTTTAGAGCTCTTGTCTCTCTTGACATCACCAGCAAAGAGCAGTCAAGAGCATGAAAAACCAGCTAGAGCTGATCTAAACACGATGTGACAGAATATAACAGAGAAAAAAAAAACTATATGTAAAAAAACTAGGGGGGCCTGAATCATTACCAGGCTCGGAATAGAATTATGTCCATTGCACAAGTACCTGGTAGCATCTTGACTTACCGCTAACGTTCCACATTCACATTTCAAGGTTGTTGCTAGACTGCTCATGGTCCCAGTGTTCATAATGCAGCTTCCTTGCTGAGCACATATCTGAATTCCATGAGCTTTAAAATAATGTGTTCATGCATCTTGTAGGTTTCCACAGACGTGCAGCTCCAGTTACAAGAAGGCAATTCCCACACGGTGCACATAGGATGGATTATCTGCACTTTGAGGATGATAGCCGTGGATGGTGGTTTGACATGGATATGGTGATCATCTATATTTATTCAGTGAACTGGGTCATTGGATTCATTGTTTTCTGCTTTCTTTGCTATTTTTTCTTTCCGTTTTAGGAATTTTCATACCTTACTACAGTTGAACAATCACAAATGATTTTAGATAGCAATTAAACCTTTTTAAAATGTGCTTTGAGGTTTTTATAATGTTGCATTATATAAATTGCTAGTGTTTATAGAAACTATGAGACTAATGGACTTATTTATTAATGTTTTTCATGTAACGAACTACAGTTTATTCAGGAGCTAGTATGTCTAGCACTTAGCAACAATGCACTATTAACTTCATAATTAATTTCGTAATTACTCCTGGTTTAGGATTTATGGATTTATAGGATTTAAAAATGAAATGATAATCTGGGTAGATAGTATCTTTGCTGAAAAAATATTTCGTCAATTACCACTTATTCTTAGGGAAATTATGTGTATTATTATAAGATAAATTATATTTTCTGGGAACTAATCTAGCAGGTATATTCAGTTTTGGTTTCCAATTATTTCTACTTATTTCCTATTCTATTATCAAAAAAGCTGGCTGTTCTTTATACAGACCTAATAGTAGTATTAGTGCAACATTTTTAATTATTATAAGAACAGAAGAGTAAATGCAAAAGACCCCCAATAGACAAAGAACTATATTAATACTTTCCAAACTGCAGGATTACTCACCTGAATAAAATACTTACTGATTTTCAGTAGTTTCAAAGAGCAATGCATGTCCAAAATGTAACAATTTTAGTGATTTAACACAGAGATTGTTAAATATCCTGTAAATGTGCAATAAAGAGTGGCTTTTACATTTTTTCTTTGTTATTAAGTAAATTAGTAACTGGAATAAGGAATTGTTGGAGATAGGCTTATTGGACATATACAAAGAAAACATGGCATTTCTTTTTATTTATTATTATAGTATTATAAGCCTTGGAATTGGTTTTTCCCTAATTTAAAAAAAATAAGGAAATCTGAATTATTCCAGAATAGGAAACAACACTAGTATTCCAATATCACAAGTGAGAAAACTAAGGCACAAAGAAGTAGGCTTATTTCAGTCAGTAAGGTAGTCTTTATGGAACCTATGAGGAGAGTTTAGATTATGAACTACTATTCCAACATTCCTACACCGTGTTGTCATATATCTGATGAAGGAGTGAGCATACTTTTACACAAGGAAAATGAAACTGTCACGGCACTAAAAATATCACCATCAAATAAATTCTATTGAGGCCTCAAGAGTTCAGTCTAGGAAAAAAATCCCAATTTGGCCTAATTACTATAAGTGCATTTGAATAAAAGCACCTATCTGATGGTATGTGATGTTCTAAGAAATATGATAGAATAATAAAGGTTTTTATTCTTAAACTGTTACTGTTTTTAAAATATCTGTGAAAGGAAACAGTAGTGTACATTAGACACTATCAAATCTAGAAAGCAGAAAACTACATTTTAGAAACATCAAATTATGATTGTGGTCTAGTCACATAGAACTAATATCTTGGTAAAACACTATCTTTCACAAAGTTCAGTATTGCACCTTATGGAAATAAATATCGGTACTTATATAATTAATTTATTACTCCAAGTGGAGGTAATACGTGTCAGGACTGAAAAATTAATAAAACACACATCGGGGGAGGGCAATATTTTAAGAACTTTAAAATGAACTGCAGCCATTTCCCAAGCAACTCTTGGTTTATCATCTTTAGCAAATATGCTTTCATTCATTCCTAAATTTAAAAGTTGATTATAGGGCACCTGGGTGGCTCAGTCAGTTATGCGTCCGACTCTTGATCTCAGCTCTGGTCTTCATCTCCGTGAGTTCAAGTCCTACACTGGGCTTCACAATGGGTATGGAACCTAATTAATAAATAATAAATAAATAACAATTATAACTATACATAAAGCGAAGTTAGTATAATAGATGAGTTCTCAGAGAAACAAATTTGATTCCCAATATGAATATAGTAGCTCAGTGATATCAGTTTATAGATCTGTATCTACAAACTAAGTACAAATAAAAATAATATCCTTAAATAAAATAAATACCCTTTAAAAAAAAGCACAGTCTGGTGGACCATTCTAGATGGGTTATATGAGTCTTAATAACTTAGTCTGAGAATAACATTCGGCATATTAAAAGTAAATTTAGAAAAATTATAAATTTCTAATTTTACCTTAAAATATTTAAATTGTATGCAAATGGAGCTACAAGCTGCCAAATATTAAGAAGTGCAGCATTTCCTAGAGCTGCCAATTTATTAGAAGCCAGATAAAACCTGAGATGAGAAAAAAACCATTTTCTTCTGGAATCTGTCATGCAATCGCCATTCAATAGACAATAAACTTAGAAATAAATTTATAAATTCATGAATGAGCTTTAGAGTGAAACAAATTATATGTTGTTCAGTATCAATCATGGAAAAACTCATTTTCCAAGAACAAAGAAAAAAAAAGAAAGATCCTGAAACTGATAGAGTACAATATATGCCCTAATTAGTATTTAATAAGGTTTAATTTTCTAAGCTATCGCTATCAACAATTTGTTTCTCCAGAGCTTAATTACTGTGAAGGTTAATTTTAAATACTCTCACACATGCATTTAAAAAAACGCCCAAACTTAAGTTACATTTCTGAATTCTCTCAGCAGGTAATTTATTTCGTGATGTAAAAAAATGAATTCACAAACAAATCAGTTCATTTTATGCTCAGTAGAAGCTAGAGGAATCTAAATTAGACAAAACATAGAAAGAATCAGAATTTGTTGTACAAAGAGTCACCAAAATCAAGCATGGAAAAAAAAAAGCACTCTATTTCTCAATGTGCTGTATTATTAATACCACTCTGGTAATAAATGCTCAACATAACAGCAAAGCTACCATTACTTTCTTTTCTGCCTTGGAATCTTGCTTCCAAGACACTTGGAATGATATGACCAAAAAAATGCCAGTTAATAAAGTTATCACTTAAATGCCTTCTCTGTGGCTAAATGAAGAGGGAGATTTTTAAAAACCTGGTTTTTATCTGGATCATTTGTTAAGGAATGCCTTAGAAAAGAGAATACACTGATTAAGTGCAATGACAGTCTTTGACTCTTCATAGATGCTGCAGTTGAATGCAGAGGACACCATCAGCACAGTGGGCCTAAGATCCTGAAGATTTTAACATACTCAACTTTGACTTTCTTAAAAAGCTTCTAATTTTCAGTAATTCTCAATGTATGCATTCAGTAAGTTCCATCAGGGTATGCTTTTTCTCCAGGACGCCTTGGTTTTCCTTTTTTTTTTTTTTTTAGATTTTTTATTTATTTATTTGACAGAGAGAGAGAGATCACAAGTAGGCAGAGAGAGGAGGAAGCAGGCTCCCTGCTCAGCAGAGACCCCAATGCAGGGCTCAATCCCAAGACCCTGAGATCATGACCTGAGCCGAAGCCAGAGGCTTAACCCGCTGAACCACCCAGGCGCCCCTGGTTTTCCTTTTTTTATGGAAGACAACACCTATACTAAGAATCGCTTTTATACATTTTTCGTTTTTACACGGATCTTATGAGAAACATCATTAAGTATCTTCAGGCCATGGTATTAACATCCTATGAGAATAGTATGTGTCTACTGCAATGTGCATTTATCTTATAATCATGCTTCTGTTACAGGGTCAGAAAAACAAATACTTTACCATTCCCACTCTTGTTCAGGATCTCTCACATTGTGCAATAGATATATTTTGAGAATCATTTTTATTATTTCAACACTTCTCAAGATCATTTTTGGACTGTTATCACCAAGTTTATGGTTATTTCTCCTTACATACCTATCAATAAATTAAGTGCTGTTAAGACACAGTCCTCAGTTTCTCTTACTCTTTCACACTTTTATAAGCCTGTGAGCCTCACCCAGAGAGTATCTATTAAGTACACAGACTGCCCAGTAAGTTCCATTTTTATTATTGACAGCAGAGTGAGAGAGATTATTCCTCTGGTAAGAACCAGGTTAATATTTTCATTGCTTTACATGTGTCACCTTGTCTACCAAAAAACCATTAAGAGGAAAAGGGAAATGAGAAAGGGTAACGTTTATTTATTTAACTGTTCTGTCCTAGATACTTAGCTGGTCACATTAACATATTAACTAATTTAATCTCCTCAATACTATTTGAATAAGACGATGTTCACCTCATGTTATAGGTGAGGAGGAGAAATGATGTGACCAAAAGTCACACAAAGTTAAAAGGAACTGATTTATCTTCATTTCTGACCGATTTCAAGACCTGTGCTCTTACTGCCAGTGGCATCTGATTAAATTTGATGAAGTTGGGATATTCACTGAAAAGACTACTTGGTAATAATACTGCTAAAGGAGCTTTGGGAATATAAGAGATGATCTGAATCAAGAATGCAGGGGTGCCTGGGTGGCTCAGTGGGTTAAAGCCTCTGCTTTCGGCTCAGGTCATGATCTCAGCGTCCTGGAATCGAGGCCCGCATCGGGATCCCTGCTCAGCAGGGAGTCTGCTTCCTCCTCTCCCTGTCTCTCTGCCTGCCTCTCTGCCTCCTTGTAATCTCTCTCTCTGTGTCAAATAAATAAATAAGATCTTTAAAAAAAAAAAAAAAGAATGCAGGAATTAACTACTTACCCTTGTCTATAACAATTTTCCTTGCCATACCAATAAAAACCGTATCTGCAAGACATTATAATAAGCAGTAGTACATTTCATAAGAGCTCCCATTCTGTTTGCAAACTTCGATTGGTTTGTCGTGGTTACCTTTATTGAGAAGGATCCTGAGGTTCCACCTTGGCGCCAAGAAGAACAGTGCTCTGGTCCACTGGTGATGTCCCTCAGTTATGGGGGAAGGAGACTGATGAGGAAGGTATTTGGATAGGGATACAGAAAGGCATTCCGATTTTGGAAGCAGGTCTTACCATTTGTTGAGGGAAAAACAAAAGTGCAGTTAAGTGACTGTAATTAATAACCACGCTATATACTAATTTAGGTATGAGATGTAACTAAGAGTAAGCTACAGTCCTTGCCTTTTCTTTTTCCTTATAACAAAAGATTAATAGGTACCTAGTTGTGAATTCCATAGAACATTTTTAAAGCACAATGGTGTAGCTACAATGTAACTTTATCCTTTTAAAAAATCTTAACCTGTCAAAAAAAACAAAATGTAGTCCTGATTCACAAATTTTTCAGGGCTAAATGGATGCTACTGGTAATGTGTATTCTGATCTCAATATTTGAAGGTAAGTATATATAATGTAACAATCAACCTGGATCAAAAGTGGACCTCAGCATTACTTCTTAAACCTTCATATACCCACATTAAGTCTTGTTAAAATGTATATTTTTCAGAAGGGATGGGGTAGGCTTGAGTTTCCACACTGCTGATAAGCTACCAGGTGGTATGGATCTGCTGGCCCACAAGCCACACTTAGAAAAAACAAGGAACTCAAAAAACCTCAAATGATCTTGCATTCCTGTCATTACAGTATGTGTTCCCAAATGATAAATTTCTCATTGTTTTGGCATTTGAGAAATGTTCTATACCAGTTATCCAATATATGGGAATTATAATCAGCTATGCTATAATTTTACATCAATCTTTTGAATAAGCTTCTGAAATTACTTGGTGGCAGCAATATGTAAGCAGTTTACTTAAAATCCACAAATCAAACTCCCCCCCCCTTTTTTAAGGAAAAAACTTAGTTCTCCTCCTTTCCCTATTTTTTTCCCAGTACCCGCCCTTTGGCCTTCATATCTTTATCTAGAATCTATCTGAAGAGAACAAATCCTTATCACTAATAACACCACATCTGGAGATATATAATAAAATATACTGTGACATTTCTTCTTACCTCAAGTTCTTACTATTCATTACAACTGCAAAAATCAAGAGAACTCTTTTCCATCCTGAGTTATAGGACCAAAATTTACTTATGCTTTCTTTCCTCATCTTCCTCACCTTTAAAACTATGCTCCATAAAACAAACCTTCACAGGATTCCTCTGGGGTAAAATTCAGTTCACAAGAAAATGACGAAACAGATCTAAAAGGTCTTTGAGAAACAATTTATGCAAACACAAAGCAGTATGTACCACTTATTCAGAAATAGCCAAGTTATTTAAGCTCTCTACTTTTGTTTCTTCATTGTAAAAAGGAAAAGGAAAAAAGAGTACTGTGGATAAAGAGATAATGCTAGTGAAAGCAAGCTGTTAGTAAATGTGTTCCTCTTCTAAATCTTACTTTCAAAATGGCTATAGGAAAGGTCTTATTTTTTTTAAGATATTAATAAGGTACAAATGCCTTATTATTGTTCATGCACGAGTAGAATCCTTAATTACAACCAACTAAATCTTACTTTGCCTTAAGCTGACAGCCACAGTATAGCAAAAAATTGAGTCATTAAGTGGGCCATTAGGCAAAACTGAATTTTAAGTCAAGTGTTCTAGCCAACAGGATGAAGAGTTGCTTCTCTTCTTTCATGGGTCCCACTTTGCTTGAACCAAAGATTTAGCAGCATCATGGCACTTGGCCACACCGAGAAAGGCATCCTACTGAGAACCTAAAGCAAATGCTTTATACTGCATTTATAAAATTATTCAGAAGGTTGAGGAATAGGAGTTCCTATTTTTTATGTTATCCAGGAAGTTTTATGTTTGATAAAATAAATATCATGTTTGGCATTTGTTTTCTTAACATTTAAAATTATATTGATACCTACCTACAAAATTTGAATTACAGTGTTATTTGTTATAGCATCTAACATAGTAAGTACCTCAAATAGTGCTCTGAATCATTTGCTGCACTCGTACCGTTTTTTTAAGATTTTATTTATTTATTTGACAGAGAGAGAGATCACAAGTAGGCAGAGATGCAGGCAGAGAGAGAGGAGGAAGCAGGCTCCCCTCTGAGCAGGGAGCCCGATGCGGGGCTCGATCCCAGGACCCTGAGATCATGACCTGAACCGAAGGCAAAGGCTTTAACTCACTGAGCCACCCAGGCGCCCCACACTTGTACCGTTTAGATGCAGCGTGCCATTACATACCAATCCAGAGAAAATGGGGCCTCCTTTTCCTAACAGTTATGGCTCTGTATAACAGTACTGTAAACTTAATCATCTAGCCAGTAAATCGTAACATTCACTCAGAGTACATTACTGAGCTCTACCTCTGGTCATAAACCTGAGAATATCCTACCAAATTATCCTTAGGTTCAAACAGCTCTTACTAGATTTATTTCAAAAAGGTTTTAGACATAAATGGTAAAGACAATAAAGAAGTTATAGACTACATATATAATTTTCAACTATAATTAAAGTATTTCTTTACATAAGCTGTTCTTGATATAATAATAAGGGCAATTTTTAAATATTTTGAAGTCAGTCCAAAGCTCGTATTTTACAGGCACTAAATATTTTACAACATATTCTACCGTGTTTGGTTTCCTAATACAGTAACAGTCTTCAGCTAAGAACAAGTTGTTTTCACTACATCTTCCTTCTAAGTTTATTTTTCTGGAGAATTAGAGTATGTTTCATCATAGAAAAAAAGAATTATAGTAATATTTGGATTTCCACATTAATCCACAAAAACTCATGTAAACCCATATAATATATTAGAAGCAAAGCACTCACACAGCTTTTCAACTCCACCTAACCACCACCACAGCATGAGTGTCCTTCCGTTAGCTCTAGACACCTGGAAGATGTTTATTTCATTCAACAGTAACACCTACCCCATGTAATAAGATGATGAATAAAGAAAGGAAAATCCTCCTTGTAGCCACCAGCATGTAGAAAGAGTGTCTCTATATAATAAAAAGACTTAGATTTGTGCTGTCAGAGAAATATATAACATGAGCTATGTAATTTCAAATATTCTAACCGCCACATGTAAAAGTGACAAGAAACCATTTAATAATAACCTAATTACATTCAACACATTATTTTAACAGAATATAAAATAGTTTTAGTTCAATAGTAAATTAAGTATTACTATTTAACTAAATAGTAAATATTTAGTTAAATAGTAATAGTTAAAAACTCTAAAACAGTTTTAGAATAATGAGATACTTACTGTGTTTTCTGTATTAAGTCCTCAAAATCCAGTATTTATTGCACACGGCATGTCTCAGTTCAGACTAGCCCCATGTCAGGTGCTCAGCAGGCGCGTGTGGCTAACAGCTGGCCGCCGTAAAGGACAGCAGAGGCTTTCAGTCAGGGAAGAAAACTCAAAATGTACATCATGTTATGGAATAAAGACCATATTTTGGAATGAGACCTTACACAAATGTTGGAAGAGCTGGGAAAGTAAAGGTCTAAAAAGGAGAGTTGAAAAATCAGAAATCTTCCAGAAATGTTAGAAAAGCCAAGTTTCAGTAAAGTGTGGTAGCTCAGCCAATCCAGCCCCTAAAGTGGGGCCACAAAGAGCTGGTCTCTGCAGAGCCACTGGCTCCGCGCACTGACTTCTGTGAACACCTAGCTGAAGGACGGGTGAGCTGGGGGCCTTCTGGTCAGAGAACCAGCAGTTCAGATGAGCTGAATGCAGATTAGGAGAAAACAAGCACAAACTCCAACCCGCTGGCCTGTGTCCATGAGGCTCTCATTGCCTCAGACCTCCAAGACCTTCAGAGTGGAATGGCAGGTCGTGCTTCTGCTTTTCAAATCTGAAAATCTCTCTCTCGGCCACCTATGCCAGACACCATATAGGAAAGGAATTCTGGGAAAAGTATCGTGAGCTCAGCTTACCAGGCATAGTACAAAACCACTACCGCGGAACCAGACGGAAAAAGGACTCCGGGCAAGACCGCTGCAGCTGAGCCAAGTCCGCAGTAAAACCTCCACGGCCAACTAGGCTGACGGCGGAGCCAGCTGTAGGCTGAAAGTCGCCCGGTCCCAAAACACTTGTATGGGTGATTCCGCACAGCAGAAGGAGGAACTGACATCTTCAATGACAAATGTGTACCACATACTATCAAGGTGTTTTGTATACAGTATTGTATTTCTCACAACAACCCTAGAAGACTTCTGTTACTATGTCCATTTCATAGACAAGAAAAATAAAGCTAAAAGAGATCAGGTAACTTTTCTAAAGTCACACAGCTACCAAGTGGTACAGCCAGAAGTCAAACCTAGACATGCCTACTTCTTGAGACTGTATTCTTTTCACTACCTCTAAGAAGTCCAATTCCTAACTTAGGGGCTTTAACAGTAACAAAACAATTAAGAGGCATCCCTCCTCAGTGATATTTTTAGGGGTCCAGTGTTTGTAGCATGTCAAAATACCCCCTCCAGTACTGAGCGGTAGTAGAACGAGAGAGGGTCTTCAACAGGTCCACACTACCATGCAAACTGCTCTGTCGTTTGACCCATACAATCCACTTCCAAAGGCGTCCGATGGTCAGAGGTACATGGGACTGCCGTTTGAAGCTCTGGCAAGCTTCCACAGGTGGATCACAGAACAGACCCCTATGGTTTTAGACCAAAGCCACACCATCCTCTAGAGATAACTGTTCTCCTTTTGAGAAACAGCTTTTGGGCTTTATTAGAGACTGAACACGTGCCCGTGGGCCATGAAGTGGCCGTGACATCAGGTGTGCACGGCAGCAGTTCATCATCAGCTGAAAGTGGTGCATATAAAGTCAGGCTTGAGGATGCCCTTAGAGCCTGAGTGATTCGCACGAGGAAGTAGCCCAAGTGTCCATGGTTGCTACTCCTGCTACATTATCTTCACCCTCTCAGCTCATCAACTACATCTTCCTGTCTAAGCCCAGCTGACTGAGGAAAGACTCAGGCCTAGTGGACAAAGGGTTCGGCATGATTTGCAGGTACCACGCAAAGGTGGGCAGCTAAAACTCTACAGCCTTACTCTGGTCATCCCTGAAAGACAATGGTAAGGGGAAATCCTCCCAGGGTTCCCAAGTTCAAGTAGTGCCTTAGGCTGTTCATTTTTCCTGTAAGAAGGTAGAAGTCTATACTGATTAATCGGCTGTGATATGCAATTGTTGATATAAATATTGCCGAGTATTTTTATCTTTGCCTTACCTATTATCATCTAGCGTAAGATGTATTCGTAATAGCTAACTTTATACCACAATATGTACTGATGCTAATTAATCTTAGGATTTACATCATAAAGGAGTAGGGGAACATCACCCAAGTACTCTGTATCCTGTTCTGGAAAGAGCTGGCATGTGTGCAGTAGTATATGAAACAGCTTTATCATGTCACACAGTATGGTTTAAGGAGTCAGTTTACCCAGGTGACAAGGGGGAGGCAAGCTGTGATGGCTTTGAGGGGTGTCAACGTGGCTAGGCTAAATTATATTCCCCAGAATTCTCTTCTCCAATGTACAGTCAACCTGGCAAAGGGCTATGGGTCCCTTTAGGGGAAGACTGGGAGACAGATTAACACTATATTTATTTTGCGCAGTGTAGCGGGTGGGGGGGGGGGGCTGGGTTTGTAACCAGCTCAAACCCGGAATTTATAGAAGGCGATGACTCTGTGTTTGGGTAATTTAAGTCAGACTTCTGTTCAGTAGACTTGGAACTCCTCTGCTTATACAGATCAAGTAAAAACTCCATAGACTGATCATCTGTTTCTGTTCTGGAAACATCCTGATAACTGGCCAACCCCATAAATCTCTGTAAATCAGACTAATCCAATTACCATTTTGACCCCACTGATCATTATATTAACCATGCCAACTGTCTTTGGCCATGAAGTGCCACCGTGTGGCCCCTGATATCCCAGGATCCCGTTACCTCCACTGTGTTTAGTGATCCTGGTTCAATGGCATTGGTCTCCTCTCTAATTTCCGACCTACCAAGAAGAGAGACCACAGAGTTTTTCAAAGAGGCTGAGGCTCCCCCACGATTTTTTGGTTTCCACAGCTGTTGTGAAAGGTGTGTCCTTCCGCGGTTGGAAAGCAAGTCTTACAGAATATATGTACTGTAACATTACAATCTCCTTATCCCTTTGGATACCTTCCTCTACAATATAATAAGGCATTTTGACTTCATTTAATATAGGTCACGCTTTGGGTCCAGCCAGGTGGCCAACCAGCCAACCATTTAGAGCCCTTCCTAACTCTTTCAGCTCAGACAGAGCCCAGAATCCCTGATGAGTCAGCCTGTGTCAACAAAGTGAGCATGATCTAACTGTATATCCCTTCCACCTTGATGACGCATCTATAATATCCGTTCTCACATGCACCCTCTGGCTTTTTGTCTATAAAAGTTTTTCAAATCTTTCTGTTCCTTTGGTGTGTTTCACCCCTCTTCCTGAGACACAACTAGCACCTCATCTTTTGAGAGTTGCTGTGATTTCAATCTAGTTGTAGATCTAGACACAAAAAGGGCTGTTGAGCTGTAGGTCCTGAGGATGGTCAGGTGTGCCCTGTCGGCAGCTACATCTGCTGAGGTCATTCCGGGTTGTTCAGGTCAAAGGGGGCTACCTTCCTATTACTCAGTGTTCTCCCGAGAAAACAGACCATCAGGATAAATACAAAGGGCTTTTATAAGGAATTGGCTCACATGATTACGGAGGCTCGAGAGTCCTAAATCTGCACAGCCGTTGTCCCAGCTTGAGTCCCAGGTCCAGAAGCTGCCGTAGCAGCAGGAAGAGCCAATGTCCAGGTCAAGTGTGAAGGCCAGCAGGCTGCTGTAGAAACATGAAGAGGTGATGTTCCAGTTCGAAGGCTCTCAGGCAGGAGAAGGCTCTGACTCGGACGAAAGTCAGCCTTTTGATCTAGTCAGGCCCTCACTCTACTGCAGGAGGCCTGCCCGCAGCAGGAAGGGTAATCTGCTTTACTCATTCTGCCGATTTAAATCTTAATCTCACCCAAAACCACCCTCACAGAGACACCTAGAATAATGTTTGATCCAATATCCAAGAAGCCCATGGCCCAGTCAAGGTGACACACAGAATGAGCCACTACACTTCCCCAGGTAGAGGCCAAAGGGCTACTTCTACTGGCAAAGATGATTTAGTTTTATTAAGGAAGTTTAGACCCTCAGCTTTATCAGAATCTGCCGATAGGTTTTCAGGTAAGTTTTCACATAAGTTTCAGGAACCTATTCCTTCACAGTCAGAAACCAAAATTTAAAACGGGTGGCTGGGAATTTACAGATTTACAATTTGCATTGTAAATGAACCACATCCAGGAGGACCTTCTGACTTTAGTTCTCAGAAACCCTAAAGCTCTGGCCGTACCAAATAGAATGGTACAACCACAGGAAAGCAATTCTTTGGGGGTAGGTGTAGACGTTTTCAGCTCATCTTTTTCACTGCCCACTTCCTCCTGGGCAGTTAGAAGTAACTAACCAACTCCATCGTGCACCTTATTTTGACAGAAATGTTCTCAAGTAGCTCATATGTAAGCCCCCCAAACCACACCTTCTATGGGTGCTCAGTGCCAGATAGCCGAAGGTGAGACTCTGAGCAGCTCTTGAGCCACATCATGCCATGAACATTCAATGGCCTTTTTTACCCCTGGAAAGAGGCTCATTTACGCCTTTAAATATTATCAGATTTGAGAAACAATTCCAGAAAATCAGAACCTATTCAGAGGACTCATCCTTAAGCTCCATTCTCCAGGAAGCACTGCTGGTATCAACATCTGTGTCTGTGCCAACCCAACAAGCGAAACCAGCAGGAGCAATCTCCCCGTTCCTGTAGACATCGCTACGAAGGTATCTACACATCTAATGCAGACATGCATGTGTATCTATACGCAGATGCACAGCAAGGAACTGAAATGGCTTATACACTTTGGGGAACTGCTCAAGCAAATCCAGAGTCCATAGGGCAGGCAGTCAGAAATGCAAGATCGCACCAAGGCTGGAATTGCAAAGACCCCAAAGCTGTTGTCCGAAGGCAGCTTTTATTTCTTTGTCCAGAGGTCTACACCCTCTTTTAAGACCTTTCAACTGATTAAGTCAGGCCCACCCTGGTACTTTCCCTAATGACTGATTAGGGACTTCACATCTGCTAAATCTCATTACAGCAACATTTAATGTTTTACTGAATAATTAGGAGTAAGTGTGTATATGTTACAAACAGTTGCTATTTCCCTTCCATCTCCCAACTCCGATGAAAGAATAATTCTTACTCTTTATCCAGAAACATACTGGGAAGACAATTCTGGGGAATGTAGTTTAGTCTAGCCAAACTGACATACCACAAAGCCATCACAAACAGTATGCTCAACTAACTGCCCTTCCACTAAATTTTCATCTTTGGGCTATTTATAGAAAATGACCAACCTTGAAATGAGGACAAACTCACAAGTTTATTCCATCACTTGTAATAATTCTTCTTCAGTACCGTAAAAGTGTTTAAACATCCTACATAGGTGGTCAGGTTATCTGTGGCGGGATTACTATCCCAAATGGAATGGCTTAAGAAAACAATTGGGGGTGGGGGGATGACTGAAAGGTGGGCTCAGGTAAAACGGTCACATCAAGCACCTACATGCATCTCTCTAGCCTGGCAGGCTCAGAGCCGCCAGACACCTTCCCCGGCGGCTCAACTCCCACAGGGCACGTTCACGAAAGCCATAAAAGCAGCAGAAACCGCACCGCTGCTTATCACCAGCTGATCACCACAAGTCCTGGGATGATATTTCTGGGGCTTTCCATTGATCAAGAAAGTCACTTAGGCCAGTGCAGATTCAAGAGGAGTACGGTTCTCGACGGAACGGCATGAATCTATCACTCTAGGAAATCATTGTGCGGGGGTTAAAAAATAGGAATATAATCCTTGGTAAAAGGAGTATAAAATCTAAAAATGTGTCAACTGTGTACTCAGTCTTGATCACCTATGTCAGTAAAGGAAATTATCAGGGAGATTAATACTTCTATCATCAACATGATGTGTGTCGGTGCTTCTCCCACTTGACTATCCCCGTGAATCCCCTAGGGATCCGTCTGAGGCAGGGCCTGAAATCCTGCATTTCTAACAAGTTCTCATGTGATCTGATGCCTCTGTCTGAGAAAACATAACCTCTATCGTGGGCCAAATGACTTTTCCTGTCAAGGGCTGTATAGTGAATATTTTAGGCTTTTGGGCCACATATACCATCTGTCACATATTAAATCAAAACAAACCCAAGAGCCCTTTGCAACCCCAGATAGAGAGGTCACTGGTTTTCAAACTTGGCCACAGAGTAGAATCACTTGGGAGGTATTTAAACATACTCATACCTAGGGCGCCTGGATGCCTTAGTAGGTTGAGCATCTGCCTTCGGCTCAGGTCATGATCCCAGGATCCTTGGATCGAGTCCCCACATGGGGCTCCCTGCTCAGCTTCTCTTCCCCTCCCCTGGCTTATTCTCTCTCTCTCTCAAATAAATTTCAAAAATCTTAAAAAAAAAAATCCTCACACCTAGGTCCTATTCCTAAATGTTCTGATTTAATTGGTATAGCAATAGGGATTCTCAAATGTTCCCTAGGTTAAATCTAATAGGTGGTAAAATGTTAGAACTAATCATCTTGATCGCTTTCTATTTGTACCCCTTGTACATTTTGGTCCTTAATCCTTTTTCAATACATCTGAATGACTTAATAAAGATCTTTTTCACTTCAGTGCAAAACCTGACTATCTAATTAAAGGACAACAGCCAAAAATAAATGTTTTCATCAGCACACCCCTCCTCCCAGTAGGAAGCCTGCCCCCTATGGATGTTATTTGTCAGTAAAATAAAACCAAATTAGATGCCAAATTGAGGGTTGATAGAAAATGATAAGTAGGTTGTTAGGGAAAAAAAATGAAACACAAAAACCTTGAGGTAAGTACAGCGGCAAATTTCCGGGCTATAAAAATGATAAATTACCATAAATCTCATCAATTCAAGATAATTGGGGGAAACCCTAAGAGGCCTCAGCTAGTTGAGTTCTGTTTTTAAGACTGAAGATTTATTATCAGTCTGTCAATATATAAATGGCTTAAGAACCTGGCTTAAAATGTTCTTGCATTTTAAACTCTTGTATTTTTATACTACATATTTTCATTATAAAGGGTCTCCAAAGAAACTTCTACATTCTTAATCAGCCGTGTCTAAATTAATGATTTAAATTAATACTTTTTAAAGCATCCTACCTGCTACCTTTCTAAGTACTTAACTTTCACTGTAAAAACCTTATTAACACAATCTGAAATGCCATTTTATATTTGCCATGTTTCCCAAGTAAAATCATGTGATCTGTAACATATAAGGTAGATGTTCAGAGTTCATATCAATAAATTATTACTGGAAAATACTAAGCTAGAGAGTAGCAAGCAAATATTCCACTTTTCATTGCCTGCTACCTTTCGTCTTCATCCTTTCTGAAGCTCCTCTTCTACTTTCTCTCTCTGAATTAGCTCCCTTTGGTTTTAAGCTCCTGGACTGCGTTTCCCTCTACTCCTAAAGCCTTCATATAAAGTAGTACATATTCACACAGCAAAACTCGACCATGACACCTAGCTCTAAGGTCTCGTTATTCACTCGTGGACTCAACAAAAACCAAACGTGCTCAATCACTACTTAATGCCCACTTGTTCTGTAAACGATGTTCAAGTTTGTCCATCTGAACTCCACTTAAATGACAATCACATACCCTGAGAATTTCAGAACAAATTCTTATTACCGAAGAGTCTATGTATTCCTTCTAATTTAAAAGTAAAGTTGGGAAATCTACCTGGTATCTGATTATTCATGTGAAGGCTAAACTACTGCTTCCAAGTTTTCCACTCCTCTCTGCTTTCTATTACCACGATTTGAACCAACATCATCAGTGTCTATGTATATCAGCACATGCATTTTGGCTTTTGAGGGCTGAAAGTAGAAGGACATTATCTGGCAGAGGTGGTACAACTTTCACTTAGAGCTCCACTTAGGTGAACGATGCTAGGCACTACTCCTACTCCAGACAGTGATCGTGTGTGCTTTTTCCTTCTACAAACTAGGTAGACACACCCAGGATCTCCCTGGCGGAAAATGTCTCTTTGCTATAATTACATACATATGTACAGCTTAGAGCTGAGAAAAAGGAGTTACGCTTTACTTTCATAAATTATAAACTTAAAACTATCAGATATGTTTAGGAAAATGATTTTGTCATCAATTAGTGAATTATAAACCCTTTATAAATTTGCCCCAATCCCATTTTAAACTATTGCAAGGTGAATTTTTGGACATAGTTCATCGATGAATTCAGCAATATTCCCTCCCTCCTTTCTGGTGAGAAGAAAAAGTGTCCTAACTGGATGGAAAGCAACAAGTAAAGGGCATTTTTTAAAATATATACATTGTCTATTTCATTAAGATGAAAAACTCATGCAGTGCTTGGGTGGTTCAGTCAGTTAAGTATCTGACTCTTGATTTCTGCTCAGGTCATGATCTCAGGTCCTGAGACCGAGCCCCGTGTCGGGCCCCCTGCTCAGCCAGGAGTCTGCTTCCCTCCCTTTTCCTCTCCCTCTACCCCTCCCCCCTGCTCTCTCTAAATAAATAAATCTTTTTTAAAAAGATGAAAAACTCAGGTCCTCTAAATATATTTTATATCCAATCTCATTACTGTATCTTACAACTTTATCATTAAATTTTCTAGAAAAATAATAATGATCGCAGTTATATACATATATCTATTTTTTCGTATTCTGATTCAAGTTCAGATTCATAAAAGAGAGTGAAATTACAGTGGTCTTAAAGCAACAATGGAAGGAAAAGGACATATGCAGTATATTCAGACAGAAAAAATAAGCAAAGACTAAGAGGAAGAAAGGTCAGGTATCAGTAAGTACTGTGAAAAGGTGAGAAAAGAACTAATTTAATCTGGAAACATGGTGCAAAACATATTTAAATCACAACATGTTTACAAACGTGCACGTATTGTTTTCAGCATAACACACTGAAGAGTCAAAAGACTTGTTAAGAGCCGAATGGAAAGGAGAACTTTGAGTGATATACCTAAAATTAAAATTAATTCTAGAATAATACAAAATAATCAAAATCATATAAGATGCTTAACAATGCTAAAATCTTGTCAGATCTATTTGATCCTTGATAACAAACCACATGACCTACAGAGTATTTAAATCAAAGTTGGTACTTTTACAACATTATTAATAATTGGAAAAATTCTTTTTTTTTCTTTCTTTATTTGTCAGAGAGAGAGCACAGCAGGCAGAGGGAGAAGCAGACTCCCCGCTGAGCAGGGAGCCTGATGCGGGGCTTGATCCCAGGACCCTGGGATCATGACCTGAGCTGAAGGCAGATGCTTAAGGGACTGAGCAACCCAGGTGTCCCAAAGATGAGAAAAATTCTTAAGCCTTATTTTCTGGTGGTTCTAAGTCGGTGCAAGTGTTCTTTTATTTCCTGAGAAATATGGCAAGTTTGTCCTTCAATGCCAGGTACTGCAATTACTGCCAATGGTCTATCTGAATCTTCTTCAAAGGCTTTAAGTCCATGGGATGCTTGGGTGGCTGACAGTTAAGCGTCTGCCTTCAGCTCAGCTCATGATCCCAGAGTCCTGGGATCGAGAAGTGCACCAGGCTCCCTGCTCAGCAGGGAGTCTGCTCCTCCCTCTGCCTGCTGCTCCCCCTGCTCATGCTCACTTTCCATTTCTCTCTCTCTCTCTCCGTGTGTGTGTGTGGACACACACATACATACATATATATGTGGGTGTATATATATACATGTGTGTGTATATATATATTTTCTTAGAACTTACTATGTGTTTTATCTTTAAATTTCTGTTTATGCTCTTTATCATTATTATATTTCCTTCAGGCATAGCCTTATGCCTTGGCAAACAGAGCTCAGTCTTTGTCCTTTTTTTTTTTTTTTTAAGATTTTATTTATTTGACGGAGCAAGAGAGCACAAGCAGGGGGAGCGCGAGCGGGAGCAGCAGGCTCCCCACTGAGCAGGGAGCCCGATGTGGGACTGGATCCCAGGACCCTGAGATCATGACCTGTGCTGAAGGCAGACGCTTAACTATCTGAGCCACCCAGGTGCCCTATCTGTTCATTTTTTATTCTATTTCCTCAAACATAAAAAAGGAGGGTGCCAAATATCATTTATCCAATGTCCAGAATTCACTGAAAAAATATTCAAAAACAAAACTTCTAATAAAATAAAACTCCAGAATCACTTATTAGTGATGGTGATTTTTGTTGTTAGTGATTACACTTATTCAATGGCCTGAAAGGTGCTGTTTTCTTTCTTGCAACATTTTTCCAGATTCAAAGGGATTCATGACTATTGTAGGAAGCACGTGTTTAGTTTCTGTGTCTGACATTTAAGGACAACTTTTAAGAATAATGTAACCATCCTTCCCTTCAAATATCAAAACATATTTCAGTTCTCTAACCCAGAAATAGGAAAAAAACAAAAACATATATATTTTAGAGTAGGCACTGACATGCAATTTCATACAAAGAAGACATACGTTTCCATATGGGTTGACTAACCTTTTAAATTCCTGTCCTCCTATTTTGATTTAAACATGGTAACCTTGACCCTGTTGTTCTCATCCCTACTGCCTACCAGCTGTAGGAAGAGGCTACTGGATTCCTTAAACAAGGCTACACAAGGAGAATGGTTGTCAGACCTGTTTAGACTGAACATCATCTGAATTCTACTACACGGCTCACGGCCTTGGGACTCCACACCCTGCACTTTTTTTCTCCCTTTTTTTTGTGTGTGTGCTCTTCACATGTGCACACCTCTTTTATTTTTATTTTTTAATTAACATATAATGTATTAGTTGCCCCAGGGGTACAGGTCTGTGAATCATCAGGCTTACACCTTTCACAGCACTCACCAAAGCACATACCCTCCCCAATGTCCATCACCCAGCCACCCTATCCCTACCCTCCCGCCCCCCAGTAACCCTCAGTTTGTTTCCTGAGATTACACCCCCACACTTTTACCAGCTTCCTGCCACTACCCTAACACGGCTCTCGACTTGCATGTTCCAGAACCCACTGGGCTAAACCCAGTAGTCCTCAAAGATTTTAGTGACCCAAGTTTTATTGTACATAATTAAAAATGACATTAACAGTGAAGATATATTAAAAATACAAACATTAAATGTGTTCTTTTAACTTCCCACTATACGTAAAGCTTAGAAGTCCACTACTGTCTTCTATTTTGTAGTTCTTCAGCCACCTCTGGCTATGTTTGCCAAGCATTTACGGAACCAGATTAATAAGCATAAATTTTGGATGTTCTATAGCTTAAAATCGGATACCATGAAAAAGAGCAACAATGAAATCGGACCTGAATATAATAGATAAATCAAATTCATGAATTACAAAAATACAGTGGAAAACATTTATTTAAGCCACCAAGGGTCTGAAACATTCAAAAGAAAACTTACGTGTGGATGTGGGCATGTGTGTGAATGCGTGTGTTAACACAAAACAAGGAATTTACTTAAAAGATTTTCAAAGGAAATCAATCTCACTTTTGCAATGTACTCTTTAACAGCAAGAAGATAAATATTTTTTTCTCCCTAAGAACTGTCCCTGAACTTTGACAGTATCTTTGGTGTCCTGGTGCTGCATCTGGATCCAACCCAAATTCTGTTCCACCCACTTGATGGAAAAATCTATGCTTGGATAATTCTACAAAACATAGACTAGTGAGAGGTAAGATCAGGTATTAACATTTAAGTGAGCACATTGTATTTTGCTACACTGGAAAAGTAAAAATGCTTCCCTTCGTATCACCAGACAGACTCTGTGTGGGGAAAAAAGGAAAACAAAATATTTTTAAATCTCCTATTTAGGGCCTCGGACTTGCCCACCCCCTGCAGCTCCGGAAAGGCGGGCTCGGCCTCAGCACAGAGCAGCACAGCCAGGAAAGCGGGGTCTGAGGGCAGGGTTGGGGAGGCACTCCTGCACTCCTGGCTCGCCCTGCTGCTGCATATCCGAAGAGCACAGATTTCTTCAGAAAATACATAAGCATTTATCACCACTAACCATAAACCGTGTGAGAATAAAGCATATGCTACACATATGTACAGTTACATGACAGATACTTCATTTGGGAATTTATCATCAGGCTTAGCTTCTGCTCCTCTCTACCCATGTCTGAGTGAACATCTATGATTTTCGCTCTTCCCAATTTACAAAGCCTGAGTCCCAAATAGGTGATTTATCTTGATTTTCAATTCTGTGTAGTACAAATGATCAAAGTGCTCTAATTGTCTCCAGTATACATTATCTCCAATACCAGTACATCTCACACTTGCATGGGACAGAATAAAAGGAAAGCTAAAGCCCTTTCGTTTCCTCTGTACTTTCTAACCTCTTCGTTTTTTATCGCTATTTTATTAGCTCTACCTCCAAAAGTCTAAAACCTTCTTGGTTCCTATCTTAAGTAATGTCCCTGATGTCCAACTCACCATGAAACATTCCATATATTTTCATATATCTACTTAGATTTCAATCCTTATCTTTTCCTTCCTTCCCAAACCCTGCCTTAGTAAGTAGGTAATTAGGTAGGTCAGTAGGTAGACAGACAGACAATTATGCTTTTTCTAGGAGACAAGCTTTTCTGAGAGGTGAGGAGAACGTTAAGGATTAAATAAATTACCCTTTGCTTTCTTGATTTGTTGTTTGCTTCTATCTGTCTGCTTCGCATTAAAATACAGTAAGGGTAGCATCTATTTAAAAGAAGCGCTCCATCCAAGAATCTTTTCACTATTAATTAGTCTACTGCTCTGACTTAGCTACTAGTCATTCCCTGTTAATTAAAAGATGATCACCTGGTTTTTGGTTCACTTTCCATGTGCAACAATATGTATGAACCTAGGAGGCATGATACTACAGGAAATAAGCTAGAGAAATACTGAATGGTATCATTTATATGTACAATCTAAAAAAATAATAGAAAGTCACTGAACTCAGGAAAAGAGAGGGCAGTCATGGTTGCCAGGAGCCCAGGGTGTGGGGAAAAGATGGGGCTGTTGGTCAAAGAGAGAAAATATTTGCAAACCACACAGCTGACACAGGACTCATATTTAGAATATATGAGGAACTCTGAAAACTCAACAGTAAAAAAATGAACATTTAGAAAGTCCCAACCCTAAAAATCCCATGAAGACACATTTCAATGAAGAAGACAAATAGGTAGTAAACACTTCAAAAGATTTTCAACATAACTATCCATTAGAGAAATTGAAACTGTGTATTACTACATACCTACTAGAACAGATAAAATTTAAAAATGATAATACCAAATATTGGTAAGCATACAGAGAAACTGGGATCTCTCCTATACTTTTGGTGTACAGCCTGAACCAAAACCAAGAGTCAGATGCCTAACTGACTGAGCCACCCAGGTGCCCCAGTGATACACTAATTCTATGTCACAAAGGGGGTGCTCGTTACTCAAATTTATACAATGCAATAAAACGGAACAGAATTATACACATATACTATAACAATGTCAATTTTCTGGTTTTGATCATGTGCTATAATTATGTAAGATTCAATCTTGGGGAAAACAAAGGAAAAAGGTATAAGGGACCCCTCTATTTTTGCAACTTCCTTGAAGTTATTATAAGTAAAATATTTTTAAAAAGAATATCTGAAAAAAAATGACCATTTCCATTGGAGGAGAAGTTATATAGAGAGTCTTACTTTCTCCTTTAACATCTTTTCTGTATTTCAAAAACATTTTCAAAGACATAACAAAAAGCAGAACTACCACATAAATTGCATATTTAAATTCAAATTAATCAATGATTGTTCTTCATAAATGGTTCTCAACGAGGAGACTGAGGACCCTTGTATTCGTGAGCTAGGGCTGCTATAACCAAATACCTAATTTGAGTGGCTTAAGCAACAGGAATTTATTCTCTCTCAGTTCTGAAGGCCACAAGGCCAAGGTTAACGAGTCCGTAGTATCAGGTCCGTCCGAGTGCAGTGACGGAGGATATGTCCCTATGTTCCATGCCTCTCTCTTGGCTTCTTCACACGATGTTCTCTTCATGTGTATGTCTGTGTCCAGATTTCCCCTTTCTCTAAGGACACCGTCACTCTGGATGACAGGCCCAACTTACTCCAGTACAACCTCAGCAACAACCCTATTTCTAAATAAAATCCCATTCTGATTCTGGCCATTAAGACTTTAACATGAACGTTGGCAGAGTAATACAATTCAACCTGTAACGGCGCCTTATCTCTGGTTCAAAGATAATTGAAAAATCAGAAGAAAAAAATATATGTATATAAGCAAATGTAATTTATTTGGGCCACGTGGTACAGTCTGGGTTTTTGGCTCTGACATTTTAAACAGAGACCGGCCATTAGAAGAAGAGACCTTCACAGCTGATGAAATTCTATCAGTGATTTTCACGGCATTACAGAAGAACGTATGCCCTTTTTTTCTCCTTCCTTCCCTCCACACGTATCTGAGAACTCCTAATGTGTATACCCGGTGTTATCCCAGGAGATGGGAACAGAAAAGAAATAACAATCTTTGCCCTCACGGAGTTTCCACCAGAGTGGAGGAGACAAACAATAAAATAAATACATTAAACATACTGCATGTTGGACAGTGACAAATGCTAGGGAGGAGGAAGGGGGTATAAAATGTTAAGAGTTGCGTTTTGTACAGGGGACCAATGAAGGGCTCCCTGAAAAGTGACTTTTGAGTCAACACTTGAAAGAAGTGAGAGAACAAGCCCTCTAAGTATCTGGAGAAGAGTACTCTAGGCAGAAATACAGCAAGTGCAAACGCCCTGAGGCAAAAGGAATTTCTTATTCAAGGAACCACACTGACAAAAAGGCCTGTGTCACTGAACAAAATAAATAATGGAGGGAGAGCAGTAAAAGATGGGGTCAGCAGCTTAAGAGAGAACAAAGCGTGAAAGGATTTTGGCATTTACTCCGAGTGAGGTGGGAAAACACCGGAGACATTGAAGCAGAGAAAAGATCCATCTAACTTACCTTGCAGGAAGGCTCAGCACAGATTACACCTTTGACAGCTTTACAGTCCTGAGGAAATAGATCTATTTGCTCAATGGTTTACAACCTCTAGTCGGGCAAGTACCTCTAAATCAAGTCCCTCCAAGTTTGAAACAGGCTGACTGTTCTTCCTCAGGCTAGTGCTATGCAGTCCCGTAAAACGAAAGCCTTCAAGGAAGAACATGTCAGCATATCCAATTCCAGAATTCTACACAGCTGTCCACTGTTGATTATTTTTTGTTCGCCCTGTTCCTCTTTCAGTGTCTCTTGTCTCGATCACAGGCCATAGGATTTACCCCAACAAAGGCTCTCACATCTTCAACTCAATCATCTCTCTTGCAGTCGGCGTGGCACAGACTTCTCTGCACGTGTGCAAATTCATTCATCACAAAGGAATTTTTAGTCTACTTATAAACAGAATGGGAGACGGGGAAATTATTTTTTCAGGAAAAGTGGTCAGCTGAGAAGGAAACAGCACAGTATCTAATCCAGGAAATGCCATGAGTGTCAGTCCATAGAAGTGTAAAGTAAGTTCAAGTCTAGCAACAAATTCTGCAGAACAACGGAATCCATAACTAAGAGACTGATTTAATTGGCCCCAAAATATCGTCTTTCCTCAAAGCAATTTAGAAGTATCTGACGCTATCTCTGCATCCAAATCTAATCATATTTCTGACCTCATCTCTACATACAAATCAAATCAAATTTTAATGGGTGCTGATTATACCTGAGAAGTATCTCCCACATACATCCTCTCCAGCCCCTCGACAGTTTATTTTCCACACTGTCACTGCCACTGGTTATTTTTCTAAAATATAAATTGGATGTTGCTCCCCTACTTAAAATTAAATGACAGTTCCCCTTAACCCTCAGTGAAAGCTCTCAAATATTTAGGACACACGTTCCCAAGGTTGCCCCTATCTTGCCTTTCAAAACTCATACCACTTTCTCACACGCAGTGTGTACTCCTACTCTTCCATGTACAAAGAACCACTTTATTCTAACTCCTAACATGTCTACGACCATGTGTGCCTCACTCCCCCTTGGTGAGGAAAAACACAAACAGCAACAACGAAACATTTATTCACTCTCTAGGGAAATACACACACACCCAAGAGACACCCACCCATTTAGAAATTAAAACCTAAGTCCATACAAAAACTTGTACATCAATGTTTACTATACATCATTTAAAATGGACAAAAAGCAGAGATTATCAAATATTCATCAACTGGTGGATAAATAAAATGCAACACATACACAATGGACCATTCTTTATCAATAAAAAGGAATGAAATAAGGATGTGTGCCGTAACATGAATGTATCCTGAAAATATTTGCTGTGTGAAAGAAGCCAATCACAAATGACACATATTACATGATTCCATTTATACAAAAGATCTGTACTAGACAAATCTATAGAGAAGTAGACTGGTTGTCGCCTAGGACTGGGGGTTTTGAGAGAAAACCAGGAACGACTGCCAATGGGCACAGGGTTTCTTCTTGGGAGGATGAAAAGTTTCTGAAATTGACTCTTGTGATGATCACACAGCTCTGAAACACTAAAAATCTTTCAATCGTGCACTTTACGTGGGTGAATTGTTTGCTATATGAATTCTAACTCAATAAAGCTATTAAATTTTTTTAAGTGATGCATGGAACTTCATCAAGAAGACTCAGTCTAAGTGGGTACCCTTTTCCAACCCTAGTGACTTCTTTCTGTGGTATCTGCATTTGCACGTAGTATCTCCTGCACATTCCTCAAGGTTAATAAGGATGACCTTATTCAACAGGGTCAACTTTAGTAATAAATTTGAAGGCAGAAAAGCACACAGTACTTTTTGGAACATTCTACTAAGTTTTCATCCAAAATGATAAAATTTCAGTTCTGGTATTAAGTTAACTCTTAGCTAGAAAAATCCGTCTTTTCCTCATGGCAGACCTGGGATGTGAATAACAGGATTTCCCTAAAGACTAATAATATTTAACACGGAAGAATACAAGAAGCTGTGAACATAGAAATTTCTTGATTGCCTAAGACAGGGCAGATGGAAATGTTTGTCCAAGAGCTATTCATTGAAAAACAGTCGAAAGAGTACCGCCCTTAGCCTGAAGCTGGGTTGGTTTTGGCATTTGACTCAGTCTCCTTATTTGCCAGTCCAATTAATGCTGACAGCCAGAAAGCCTTTTTTTGTTTGTTTGTTTGTTTTTGAAGATTTTATTTATTTATTTGACAGAGAGTCAGACAGCAGTAGGCAGAGCAGCAGGCAGAGGCTGAGAGAGAAGCAGGCTTCCCGACAAGCAGGGAGCCTGCTTCCTCCTCTCTCTCTGCCTGCCTCTCTGCCTCCTTGTGATCTCTCTCTCTCAAATAAATAAATAAATCTTAAAAAAAATAATACAGTGTATGTTAACCAAACTGAATTTAAATTAAACTCTCCTCAAATTAACCACATGTGTGTATCATCTATATTCTGTCAGAATGAAAATGATATACATGGGGAAAAGCTTGATATAATGGTTAAGAAAAAGTAGTGTCTGAAATTACACAATCATTATACAGTACAATGTCAACAACATGAAAAATGCACATAAAAGAATCTGCAAGGAAGTACCACAAAATGTTTACCTAAAATAATGAAACTACCAGCATTTTCTTTTTCTTGGTGCTTTACTATACTCTTCAAATTGTATGAAATTTGTAAAAAAGAATTTTAAATGTCAAAACAAAAATTCAGTATTCTATTTAGCAAAACTGATAAGCTAAATACAACTCACAGAGAGTGACTATTTGTTTTCACCTTCTTACAATAGAACTCACCCCAAAAGGCCTATCAAAAGAAAACTGAAGTCAATCATATATAGATTTATGATATAGAGAGAATGTCAAACAAACTGAAAATGACATCACTCGCAGTAAGTCTATACATTTTTCAGAAAGGGGAGTCAAACAATCCAGAGTTCAGAAAAAGGTGCTAGTACACTGAGTTTTCAACATTCATAGTTCCCTTCTTTCACAATATAGGTATGAAGAACAAAGTCAGCACATACAGACCAGTGTAATGCTTAGACTAAAATTAGTAATCGGATATTCACTGGATTTAAATGTGGAGCATTCCTAGATTTTCACTTCAAAATCTACATGGTAGTGAGTTCAAAAATATTCCTTAGTCTGTGTCAAGACAAAACAAAGAACACAGCAAGTAAGTGATAAAGAGATACCTCAATACCAATACTGATGTCTGTGTCTTCTCCTCCAGTCATTATCTTCTCTGTCACCCCAAGAAACGAAGCCCATGCAGAATTGGAAAAAATGGAACAAATGACTTATTTAATCATTCCCTTCTTTAACTATTTGGCTTTGCCACTCTAGCACACTGACAGTAGACATTCCCTAATAACCATGTAAAATACTTCGACATCCTTTTGTTCCCCACATCTGCTTCCTCTGATGCCTTTTACTATCCAGATTTATTATAATAACAAAAAGGGGCACCTTGGTGGCTCAGTTGGTTAAGCGGCTGCTTTTGGCTCAGGTCATGATTCCAGGGTCCTGGGATCGAGCCCCGCGTCGGGCTCCCTGCTCAGCAGAGAGGCTGCTTCTCCCTCTCCCTCTGCCTGCCACTCTGCTTACCTGTGCTTTCTCTCTCTCCGTCAAATAAATAAAATCTTAAAAAAAAATTAAGAAGCAATTTAAATATCTAATAAAAGATTAAATAAAACCTCCATTAAATGGAATACTGTGCTACTATTAAAATTAATGTTATAAAAGATTATTTCATGCACTACAATGTGAATGTATTTACTGTTCTCAGCTGTACATGTAAAAGTAGTTAAAATGCTAAAATCGATATTATATATATTTTACCATAATAAAAAAAGACAATTTGATAACATGGGAAATGCTCACAACGTATTGTGGTGTGTGTGTGTGTGTGTGTGTGTGTGTTTTGAGAGAGCACGAGCACAAAGTGGAGGAGTGGCAGGCAGAGGCAGAGGGAGAAGGAGACCCTCCGCTGAGGAGGGAGCTGATGCAGGTCTCAAACCCAGGACCCCTGGGATCATGACCTGAGCCAAAGGCAGATGCTTAAACCACTGAGCCACCCAGACACCCTGTATTGTTGGGGTATTTTTTAGTTAAAATATTACAGTATGATGAACCAATATAGTATGGGAACCAATCATCAAACAAAGGGAATTGAGGATCTCATTGGTCCACTGTATAAAATTTAGAAAAGCTCACAGAAAACATTTAAAACCTCCTTTATCATCCAGCTATAACCATGGCTAATCATTATGTATCCCTGAAGTGGGATAGATCAATAGATATTGATCCCTACTAATGTCAGCCTCTACCTATATTCCCTAATAATGTCTTCACCATAGGCAAATAATGCCCAGACCATTATCTTCTCATTTCTCAACAAATCCACACATTTCAAGGCCTCTGGTTGGCTCAGTCAGTTAAGTTGCCAACTCTTGGTTTCAGCTCAGGTCATGATCCCAGGGTCCTGAGATCAAGCCCTGCACCAGGCTCCACGTTCAGCAAGGAGTCTGCTTCGCCTCTCCCTCTGCCCTTCCTTCTTCCCTGGCCCCCGCTAGTGCACTCTCTCAATCTGTCTAAAATAAATAAATAAACCTTTTAAAAAATCCCACACATTTCACTAATAGTTCAAACATCCTTTTTCCCTTACCCATTATTTGTCTGAATAAAAACAGTTAAAATGTGTGCTTACTCTTTTACCATTTTATCTATCTTGTTTAATCCTTACAAATTCCCTGTGAATGATGTAACCATTATTTTCCTTATGTTACATCTGATAAAACTGAGGTTTTGAGAGCTTAGTCACGTTTTTCAAGATCATTTAACTAGAGGCTGGTGGAACCACATTTCAGATTCAAGTCCACTAACTCCAAAGCCTGTGAGCCTAACTACTCAGAAAATACTTTCACTTTTGTGTAGGCACAAATGAAAATCTAGCCTCACAATCTAATAATAAAATCAAACATAAGTTTAATTACAAATTCTCAGATTCTTTAAACAGTCCCGTTGATCAGTTCCCAAATGCTCTGTCTCGGTGAGTAAAACTGGTAAACGGGATTATTCAACTTTACCATAGTTGTTGAATTAGAAAGACCTCTCTAGGGATGAAAGATCTATACACTGAAAACTATAGGAAACTGATTAAATAATTGAATCAAAGATAAATGGAACAAATCGACTGATGAATAAAGAAGATGTGGCGCATATATATATAATGGAATACTATGCAGCCATCAAAAAGAATGAAATCTTGCCATTTGCAATGACATGGATAGAACTAGAGGGTATTATGCTAAGCAAAATAAGTTAATAAGAGAAAGACAAATACCATATGATTTCACTCATATGTGGAATATAAGAAACAAACAGATGAACATAGGGGAAGAGAGACGGAGGCAAACCATAAGAGACTCTTAACTATAGGGAATAAACTAAGAGTTGCTGGAGGGGTGGTGGCTATGGGGATGGGAGAGCTGGGGGATGGGCATTAGGGAGGGCACTGGATGTAATGAGCACTGGGTGTTATATACAGGTTATGAACCACTGAATTCTACCAATGAAATGAATAATACGGTATATGTTCATTAAACTGAATTTAAATAAAAATTTAATAAATAAATAAATGGAACGATATTCTATGCTCATGGGATTGGAAGAATTAATACTTTTACAATATCTGTACTACCCAAACAATCCTACTGATTCAATGCAATCTCTATCAATGGCATTTTTCACAGAAATAGAACAAACAATCCTAAAACTGGTATGGAACTATAAAAGATGCAAAAAATCCCAAAGCTTTCTAATATAGGAAGCTATAGTAATCAAAACAGTGTGATGTTAACTAAAAATAGTCACAGATATCAACAAAATACTGAGCCCAAAATAAAGCTACATATATACGGTCAATTAATTTACAACAAAGCAGCCAAAAATATACAGGGTAGTTTCTTCAGTAAATGGTATTGAGAAAAATGACCAGCCACATGTAAAACCATGAAACAAGACCCCTATTTTGCACCATGTTCAAAAACTAACTCAAAATTCATCAAAGATTTGAATCTAAGACCTAAGACCATATAACTGCTAGAAGAAAATGTAGATGGCAAGCTTCTTGATAATGGTCTTTTAGATTTGATGCCAAAAGGAAAGGCAATGAAAGCAAAAATAAATAACTGGGAGTCCATCAAACTAAAAAGCTTCTGCACAGCAAAGGAAACCATCAACAAAGGAAAAAGCAGCCTACTAAATGGGAGAAAATATTTGCAATTCCTACATCTGATAAGAGCTTAATATCCAATATACATGAAGAATTCGTACAACTCAGCCAAAAAAGAAACAATCTGATTAAATAGTGGGCAGAAGATCTGAATAAACATTTTACCAGCAAAGACACATGGACGGCCAAAGGACACATGAAAAGGTGCTCAGCATCACTAATCATCGGAGAAATGCATATCAAAATCACAATGAGATAACATCTCACATCAATCAGAGTAACTAGTATAAAAAAAAAAAAACCCAAGAAATAACAGGTGTTGGTGAGGATGTGGAGAAAAGGGAATCATTATGTATGCTTGGTGAGAATATAAATTGTGCAGCCACTATGGAAAACAGTGGGAGGACTCCTCAAAAATGTAAGACTAAAACTACCATATGATCTAGTAATTCCACTTCTGGATAGTTATCTGATGAAAATGAGACACTAACTCAAAAAGATATGTGCATCCCCATGTCCACTGCAACATTACATATAAGAGTCAAAATACAGAAGCAATCTAACCATCCATCAATGGATGAATAAGGAAAATGTGAGATATACACAAACACATACACACACACATATATACACACAACATACATGTGTGTGTGTATATATATATATATATACAGATACACGCACACACAAAAAATGGATTATTCAGCCATTAAAAAAGGAACTCTTCTACTTGTGACAACATGGGTAGACCTTGAAAGCATACTGAATGAACTTAAATCAGACAAAGAAAGATAAATACGGTATATGATCTCGATTACATGTGGAATCAAAAAACAAAGTTCATGGATACAGAGAACACACGCAGATTGCCTGGAGCAGGGTTGGGGGATGGGCGAAATGGATGGAGGGGCTTAAAAAGTACAAACTCCCACTTACAAAATCAGTCAGTCATGGGGGTTTTACATACAGAGTGAGGACTATATTGTCTATTTGAAAGTTGCTAAGAGAATATATCTTCAAATTTTTTATCACAAGAAAAAAAATTTATAATTATGTATGGTGATGAATGTTAACTAGACATGGTGTAGCAACCATTTTGCAATATATATAAATATCAAATCACTGTGTTGTACAACTAAAACAAATATACTACCAAATGTTAATTATATCTAACTTAAAAATATTTTAAAGATATCTCTCAATATCTGATAGGACAAGCAAACAAAAAGTAAGTCAATAAAGATATAAAATATTTATCCTGGGGCAAATAATAAAAAAAATAAAAAAGATATAAAATATTTAAAGAATATGATTAACCAACTTGACAATAATGGCATATTAAACACTATACCCCATGATAGAATCCACCTGTGCCTGAGGAGATATGAAATCACTGCACAAAACAGACTATATGCTGGCTCATAAAACAAGTATCAAACATTTCACAGTAGTGTAACACATAGACTATGCTCTCTGACCATAAGAAAACTAAACAAGCACTCATTAATAAAAAGATAACCAGAGGGGAGTTTGAGTGGCTCAGTTGGTTAAATGTCTGCCTTCAGCTCAGGTCATGATGTCAGGGTCCTGGGATCGAGGCCTGTGTCAAGTTCCCTCCTCAGCGGGGAGTCTGCTTCTCCCTCTCCTTCTATACCCACCCCTCCACCTCCTCATTGCACCCTTCATGCTCACTCATGCTCTCAAAGATAATTAGAGAAGCTCTCAATTTTTAGCAATTAGGAAACACAAATCTGAGTTGTGGATCAAAGAAAAAAATCACAATGGAATTCTGAAGTGAATAGTAATGAAGAAACAATACATTAGAACTTGTGGTCACTACGCTAACCAAATTTAATTTAAATAAAAAAAAAGAACTTGTGGAATGTAGCTAAAGCAATGCTTAGATGATAATTTATAGGTCAAAATTGATAAAAAAATAGAAATATTGAAAAATATATAATCAAGCTTCCACCTCAAGAAGTACTAGAAAAGGCAAAATAAGTTGAAAGAAAAAATATTAATAAGAGCAAAATAAACAAAATAAAAAGCATATATTCAACAAAGAGTAAAGCAATGAAATTATAAGCTCACTCATTAAAAAAATTAATAAACCCTAGTAAGAATAAGAAGAAAAACCAGAAAAACCACAAATTATCAATAACAGAAATAAAAAAAGAGAACATTCTAGGGGCACGTGCGTGGCTCAGTCAGTTAAGCTTCTGCCTTCGGCTCAGTTCATGGTTCCAGGGTCCTGGGATCGAGCCCGTGTTGGGCTCCCTGCTCAGCAGGAAGCCTGTTTCTCCCTCTCTCTCTTCACTATTCCTCCCCCCCGACATTTGTGCATGTGCTCTAAGTAAATAAATAAAATCTTAAAAAAAAAAAACAACTTTCTGTAGATTCTACAGTTTTTCAAAACATAAAGGAAGACATTATAAACACATTTCTAGCAATAAATGTAAAAATTTAGAAAAAACAGACTAATTCCTTGAAAAATACAACTTAACAAAATTGACATGAAGGGATATAAAAACCAGAATTTTCCTCTACCTGTTGAAGAAACTGAAACCATAATTTAAAACTTTTCAACAGGGCGCCTGGGTGGCTCAGTGGGTTAAAGCCTCTGCCTTCGGCTCAGGTCATGATCTCAGGGTCCTGGGATCGAGGCCCGCATCGGGCTCTCTGCTCGGCGTGGAGCCTGCTTCCTCCTCTCCCTGTCTCTCTGCCTGCCTCTCTGCCTCCTTGTGATCTGATCTCTGTGTGTCAAATAAATAAGTAAAATCTTTAAAAAAAAAAAACCAAAAAAACCTTTAAAGAATAAATGCAACTGACCAATAAAAATACTCAATACAATTATTTAATGGGAAATACACTTTAAACCCACAATGATGAAACTAAGTAGACAATACCAAATGGCAAGAATATAGAGCAGTTAAAACTCTCAAGCATTATTCATGAAAATATTGCTGGTAAAACTATTTTGGGAAAATGCCTGGCAGCATCTTTGAAGCTATACATATACCTATATGTGACACACAAATTCCAGTCCTGGGCATACACCCAACAGAAATGAGTGCTTCTGTCCACTAAAAAAATGATACAAGAATGTTGAGGGAAATAATTTCATAACTGCAAATACTGGAAATAATCCAAATGTCCTTCAACAGTAGAGCAGATAAATAAATTATGATATATTCACACATTAGAATACAACTCGGCAATAAAAATGAACAAATTACTGACAAATGCAACAATAAAGTGAATTCAAATAAACAATGTTGAGCACAAGAAGCCACACGCAACAGTACAATTTTTACACTCTATCAGATAAATGAAAGACTAGTGGTATGAACTTGGGAAGGACATGAGGAAGACATGTAGGGTGTTAGAAACACTTCATATTTTTGTTTGGGTGATAATTACATTAGGAAAAAATCATGGAGCTTCCCACTAGGATCAGTGTACTTCAGGGTAATACATCACTTTTTTTTAAATGAACAAAAAACTGGGATGCCTGGGTGTCTCAGCTGGTTAAGCATCTGCCTTAGGGTCAGGTCAAGATCCCAGGGTCCTGGAATGGAGCTCTCCATCAGGCTCCCCTGCTCATGCTCACTCGCTCTCTCTTTCAAATAAGTAAATAAAATCTTTTTTTAAAAATGAACAAAAAAAAACCAAATTGAAAATAATACAGATACACTATGCAAGGCAAGTAAAAAAAAAGTGAATACAAAAAGTGAGTGATACAAGAGATCAGAGAACTCTCGGGACAGTTAAATCTAAAATGGAAAGTAAAGCCATAAGATCTGGACTGACTCTTGCATAGACAGGAATGAGATAAGCACCGAGAGTGAGTATATGAGTAAACTCTACAGTGAGGAAGTGTAAGTCAGACAATTGAGTATTTCAAGTAAAAGGATACCGATGAGCAGTTTCTAAATTATGTCCTCAGACCAGCACCATCAACATTAGCTATCAATTTGTTAAAAATTCAAAAACTAGGGTGCCTGGGTGGCTCAGTGGGTTAAAGCCTCTGCCTTCGGCTCAGGTCATGATCTCAGGGTCCTGGGATCGAGGCCTGCATCGGGCTCTCGCTCTTCAGGGAGCCTGCTTTCTCCTCTCTCTGCCTGCCTCTCTGCCTACTTGTGATCTCTCTGTCAAATAAATAAATAAAATCTTTTTAAAAAAATTCAAAAACTATAGGATTTCACTCATATGTGGAATTTAAGAAACACATGAGCAAGGAAAAAGAGAGAGAGAAAGAAGAGAGAGGTGAATGAAGAAAAAGCCTCTTCACTATAGAGAACAAACTGATGGTTCCCAGAGGGGAGGTGCGTGGAGGGTTGGAGGATATAGGTGATGGGGATTAAGGAGGGCTCTTGTGATGAGTGCTGGGTGTTGGAATGGAGGTGCTGAATTACAATATTGTACACCAGAAACTAATATTACACTGTATTTTAAGCAAATGGAATTTAAATTTAAACTTTGAAAAAAGAGGTCAGGGCTAGGTGTTTGATATAGGATAGAATATACAAAGTAATTAATTCCAAAAAAAATTTATAGATTACTACACATTGCTAGGTTCTGGGGATACAAAGATGAACAGAAATAGACTCTACCATTATTGCCAACAATATATAATCTACATCGGAGGATCTCAATTTTCAATCTCAAGACTTCTTTCACTCTTAAAAAGTTACTGAGGACCCCAAGAAGCTTTTCTATATGGGTTTTATCTAGCAATATTTAGCACATTAAAATTAAAATTGAGAAATTAAAATATTACCTATTAATTTGCTTAAATAACAATAAACCCCCACATGTATTTTTATGAAGAATTCCTTTCCAAAAGCAAAAAAAAAAAAGTCAGTGAATAAATGTGGATTTCTGAGAATCTCTTTAATGTCTAGCTTAAGAGGAATAGATGGAGTCTCATATCTGCTGCTGCATTTAATCTATTGGAAGAGAATGCTTTGGCTGATGTATGTGAAGGAAATCTGGTCTCCCACCGACAGGTAACTGGAAAAGTATTTCAGTAAACTCTGCAGATAATGGTGGACATTTTTCTTTGATATACTTCAAAACTCAACCAGAGACAGTTTGACAGTCTTTCTTTCTCTCTTTCTCTCTCTCCTTCTTTCCTTCCTTCCTTCCTTTAAAATTTTATTTATTCATTCATGAGAGACAGAGAGAGAGAGAGAGAGGCAGAGGGAGAAGCAGGCTCCCCAATGAGTAGAGAGCCCAATGTGGGCCTCAATCCCAGGACCCCGGGATCATGACCCGTGCCGAAGGCAGACACGCAACCATCTGAGCCACCCAGACGCCCCCAGAGACAGTTTCTTAACAATTAGTTGCAATGTGATATCTGAAACCAAATGAACAAACTTTTCAAACTCCATAGACAGGAGAAAATTAGAGTGAACAAGGCAAATAACATCTATTAAGACTGTTATTAAAATAGTTTTGGCATTGAGGACCTTCAAAAGGATCTCATGGAGACTTCCAAGGATCCCTAAAACTACTCTTCGAGAATATTTGGCAAAATCCAAAATTGTCAACATGGTGTACACAGCTTTGTATAATCTGATCCATGCTACCTTTCTGAGTTCATCTTCTACCAAACTTCCCTCTGCTTCCTCTGTTCCACCCACTGTCACCTCCTAATGTTCATGGAACCCTCTAAGCACAGCCCTACCTCAAAATCTTTGATTTTGTAACTTCCTCAGGCTGAAACACTTTCCTCATAGATTACCACATGTCTTATACTACCTCATTTCACTCAGATCTGTAAAGGTTACCTTATTTGGAAATAGGGTCTTTGAAGATGTAATCAAATTAAGGAGAGGTCACTGGGGTAAGTCCTACTTCAATGACTGGTATCTTTGACACAGAAACACACAGAGGGACAATGCCATATGAAGAAAGAGACAGAGATTGTAATAATACATATACAAACCAAAGAACACCATGGCTACCATCACCAGAAGCTAGGAGAGAGGCATGGAACAGATTTCATCCTCAGAGCCCTTGGAAGGAGCCAACCCTGCCAATATCTTGATTTCAGACTTCTAGCCTCCAGAACTGTAAAAGAAAAAATTTCTACTGTGTTCAGCAACCAAGTTGATGATACTAATCTCTCACACAAAAGTACTCCAAATAATTTATGTAGCTACTTCACCCTCAAGGAAGTAGAGCAGAACTCGCCACTCTCACGGAAGTATAGGCTGCCCACAGTGACTTCCTTCCAAAGAGTATAGTATGAAAGAGCAGTGTTGTGGAGACTAGCTCTATAGTAGAGAAACCCAAAAAAGGTCAATATCAACAGTGATAAGTCCTGTGAATAATATGCAACAATGGTAAAATGTGATGAAAATGGCCCTTCACCTCTTTGGTCTTCCTTCCAAAAACTCATAATCCTAGTCTAATCATAAGAAAACGATGCAAAAGATTTCAAGGACATACTACAAAATACCTGACCAGTAATCCAATAAACTGTCAAGATCATCAAAAACAAAGAAAGCTTAGAGAAATAAAGTTTAAAATAAACTTTATTAAAAAGACAGCAATGGCCAAGAATCACTAGAATATAGCTCACCACTACTACCAACGCAGATTAAATTATAAAGTCATCATTCAGAGCCATTCTATCTAGTTCTGATTGTACCACATTTCCCATATTTTACCATTTTAAAAAGTATTTATTCAGTACACACTATGTACCATAGCAGACAATATGGGTGCTAAGAATTAAGTGATGGCTAAAACCAAATTCCTTCTCGGAGTAGTTCACATTCTGATATGAACACACTGCAGTTCTTAAACACAGTCAAAGATGTATGCAGGTTCCTACATGATCCTCAACATACAATTCCAAGTACAAAACCCAGAAGATCCACAACTAGACAGTCTTCAGTGAAAAGATTTAGGCAAATTAGCTGACTCCTAATATGGGGTACTTGGTAGCCCCCAATATGGGCAGTACCAGACAAATGGGCTTTTCCTTATAGAAGTCACAGAATTTAAAGATTTTTTTCCCTCAAGATACAGAAGAGCTATACATGTACAAAAGAGCTTGTAGGGAAAAAAAAAAGGAATTAAAATACTAAAAAGAAAAAGGATAGTTGAGAGATGCATTTTGCCCAATTATTTGCTATTTACTTCTATCCACAAAATAAATGCATACCTCAAATTCAACTAACCTTTCCAACACCAATTCCCATCACACCAGCGACTCTGCCAGAAATAGTTCAATGCTCTTGCTACCCAGTATGAAACAAAAGAGCAACTGCAGACCCCACCCTTTTCTCTATCTGTACACTGGTACACACAGCACTGAATGAGCAGCTATGTCTTGTTTACTGTGCCTACGCTCTCTCAAATCCACCCATTCCTTTCAGTTCTTATTGCCCCACAAAAGGCCCCATCGATTTCTCTTTTTTCCCTTTTTTATTTAAATTCAATCAATTAACATATAATGTATTATTTGTTTCAGGGGTGCAGGTCTGTGATTCATCAGTCTTCTATAATAACCCAGTGCTCATTACAACACATACCCTCCTCAAAGTCCATCACCCAGTTACCCCAGCCAGTAGCTCCTCCATTCCAGCAACCTTCAGTTTGTTTCCTATAATTAAGAGCCTTTTATGGTCTGTCTCCTTCTCTGGTTTCAACTTGTTTCATTGTTTCCTCTCTTCACTTATGATCCTCTGCCTTGTTTCTTAAATTCCACATATGTGTGAAATCATACAATTGTCTTTCTCTCATTGACTTACTGTGTGCTTAGCATAATACCCCCTCGTTCCACCCATGTCATTACAAATGGCAAGATTTCAATTTTTTAATGGCTGCCTGATATTCCATTGTAAATATAAATACACACACACACATATATACATACACACCACATCTTCTTTACCCATTCATCTGTCGATGGACATCTGGGTTCTTTCTATAGTTTGGCTACTGTGGACACTGCTGCTATAAACATTGGGCTGTAGGTGCTCCTTCAGATCACTACCTTTGTATCTTTAGGGTAAATACACAGTAGTGCGATTGCTGGGTCACAGGGTAGCTCTATTTTCAACTTTTTGAGGAAGCTCCATACTGTTTTCCAGAGTGGCTGCACCAGCTTGCATTCCCACCAACAGTGTAGGAGGGTTCCCCTTTCTCCGCATTCTCGCCAACATCTGTCGTATCCTGACTTGTTAATTTTAGCCATTCTGACTGGTGTGAGGCGGTATCTCATTGTGGTTTTGATCTGTACTTCTCTGATGGGAAGTGATGTGGAGCCTTTTTTCCTGTGTCTGTTGGCCATTTGGATGTCTTCTTTGAAGAAATGTCTGTTCATATCTTTTGCCCATTTGATTGGATTATTTGTTCTTTGGGTGTTGAGTTTGATAAGTTCTTTATAGATTTTGGATACTAGCCCTTTACCTGATATGTCATTTGCAAATATCTTCTCCCATTCTTTCAGTTCTCTTTTGGCTTTGTCAACTGTTTCCTTTGCTATGGATGAAGTCCACAGATGAAATTCCTTTGCATCTTGATGAAGTCCCAATAGTTCATTTTTGCCTTTGTTTCCCTTGCCTTTGGAGGTGTGTCTAGCAAGAAGTTGCTGTGGCCAAAGACAAAGAGGTTGTTGCCTGTGCCCTCTCTCATCTAAGATTTTGATGGACTCCTGTCTCACAATTAGGTCTTTCATCCACTGAGTCTATTTTTGTGTATATGGTATAAGAACGTGGTCCAGTTTCATTCCTCTGCATGCAGCTGTCCAATTTTCCCAAAACCATTTGTTGAAGAGACTGTCTTTTTTCCACTAGACATTCTTTCCTGCTTTGTCAAAGATTAGTTGACCACAGAGTTGAGTGTCCATTTTTGGATTCTCTATTCTGTTCCACTGATCTATGGATCTGTC
The DNA here is from genome assembly GCA_002007465.1 of Ailurus styani. Lineage (NCBI taxonomy): Eukaryota > Metazoa > Chordata > Mammalia > Carnivora > Ailuridae > Ailurus > Ailurus styani. The sequence goes on from LNAC01000183.1 coordinate 517,742, forward strand.
TCAGTGCCAATACCATACTTTCTTGATGATCACAACTTTGTAATAGAGCTTGAAGTCCGGAATTGTGATGCCACCACCTTTGGTTTTCTTTTTCAACATTCCTTTGGCCATTCAGGGCTTTTTCTAATTCCATACACATTTTAGGATTGTTTCTTACAATTTTTCTTTGAAAAATGCCAATGGTATTTTAGTAGGGATTGCATTGAATATATAGATTGCTCTAGGTAACATAGACATTTTAACAGTATTTGTTCTTCTAATGCATGAGCACAGAATGTTTTTCCATTTCTTAGTGTCTTCCTTGATTTCTTTTATGAGTAATCTATAGTTTTCTGAGTATACAGATTTTTTTTTTATGATTTTATTTATTTATTTGACACAGAGAGAGAGATTACAAGTAGGCAGAGAGGCAGGCAGAGAGAGAGGAGAGAGGAGGAAGCAGGCTCCCTGCTGAGCAGAGAGCCCGATGCGGGCCTCGATCCCAGGACGCTGAGATCATGACCTGAGCCGAAAGCAGAGGCTTTAACCCACTGAGCCACCCAGGCGCCCTGAGTATACAGATCTTTTGCCTCTTTGGTTAGGTTTATGCCTAGGTATCTTACGGTTTTGGGTGCAATTGTAAATGGGATCGATTTCTCTTTCTTCTGTCTCATTGTTGGTGTATAGAAATGCAACTGATTTCTGTGCGTTGATTTTATATCCTGCCACTTCATTGAATTCCTATATGAGTTCTAGCAATTTTGGGGTGGAGTCTTTGGGTTTTCCACATAGAGTATCACATCATCTGCAAAGAGTGAGAGTTTGACTTCTTTGCTGATCCAGATGCCTTTTATTTCTTTTTGTTGTCTGATTGCTGAGGTTAGGACTTTTAGTACTAGGTTGAATAGCAGTGGTGATAGTGGGCATCTCTGTCTTGTTCCTAATCTTAGGGGAAAAGCTCTCTGTTTTTCCCCCACTGGGAATGATACTTGCTGTGGGCTTTTCATAGGTAGCTTTTATGATATTGAGGTATGTTCCCTCTACACCTACGCTGTGAAAAGTTTTAATTAAGAAAGGATGCTGTATTTTGTCAAATGCTTTTTCTGCATCTATTGAGAGGATCCTATGGTTCTTGTCCTTTCCTTACGTATTGTATCACACCAATTGATCTGCGGATATTGAACCAAACTTGCAGCCCAGGAATAAATCCCACTTGGACGTGGTGAATAATCCTTTTAATGTATTGTTGGATCCTACTGGCTAGTATTTTCTTAACATATTTCCTCCAATCCAAGATTTTCCACAAAAGACTACCCTTCATATTGCTGAAACGCCTAGGGGGTCACGTCACAATTTTCTGATCATTCTCAAAAACCTGGACAAGTCTTCCAACTGCCAGCCCAGCATCCAAAATTTTCCACCACTGCAAGTATTCCTAGTACTTTCCATCTCTGAATCAGTAAGAGTAACGTCAGATGGCATCCAACCTCCTAACTTTACAAAAAGATAAATAAAGTTCCGAAGTTCGAACACCTTGCCCTGCCGCACCACAGGTGGCAAAAACAGACAGACAGAGGTCCAAACCCAGGTCCCATAAACACTAACCCTGAAACGTCTCCCAGCTCCGCTTCCATGTCCTGTCTTTACGTTCCAGTCCAATGTCTTCCTGGATAATTTCAGGTGTACTAGTTTGTAACAGTCTTAGCATAGGAGAAAGAAAAGATACGCTAACAAAATTTAGTTGCTCACTATTAGTAGTTTTAGATGTCTCGCTCGCTCCTGGCAATTTTATAATACAAAAAAAAATTGACTGATGATAGATGCTCACAAACTAGACACAGGGATCAATGCTTTGCATAAACTTCCTTACTTAATCTTGCTGAAGAAAAAAACAATTCTTTTCACAAATGATGGAAAAGATCTAAGAAGTATAAGCCCTTGTCTAAGATCACACAAACCCGTTTGTGGAAAATTTGAACCCAGATTAAATATATTAATGGCATTTCTCTTTGCTCACATTTCAACGAAAGGTTTTTATTCCCTTATTAACATGTGCAGACGCCACTCCGTTTTTTTCCCCTTCTTAGGCTTGCCTCTAATGACCAGCCTGGAAAACCATGGTGACGTACTCACCAGAACCATCAATACTGGGACTACGGGAGCCAACAGAGCAGCCCATGGCCGTGTGAGAGAAGCCTTCACAGTTTCCAAGGCTTCTTCACCAGGTTCCCAGACTCACCACCCTCGTTTCCCCTCTAGGACCGGGCAGGGCAGATGGCAGTGAACAATAGTGGCTCCTCCTACAGGCTCCCGCAGCTTTCAGTCCACATTGTGAATGTCACTGAAAAGAAAGATGCTGGAGTTGTGAGACCAATGTGTCCTGCATCGTCCCGCTAGATCATCAGAGAGGACTCAGCCTCCAGCTCTGAGGGCAAAGGCAGTGCCACTGTGGAACCTCCCTAAGGGCCTCCATTTCTCAGGAAAGGACCTAGCGGTAACCTCCAGGCATGCTCAGCCTAGGCAGCCCCAGCTCACTGAGCAGGCCCCGGCCTCCAGATACCACTGGACCAAAGCCAGTTTAGAGAGGTCTGGCCAAGGGGCTGTGGGCCCCTTGAGGGATGAAGGGTAACATGGATGCCCCTAAGTCTTCTCTTCCTGGGACGTGTGAAACAGTTCTCAAACTAGTGAGCTCTGGGTTCACAGAGTGCTGTCAAAGCTCATTACATTAAAATACTACTGGGCAAACATTTTTGTCCACAAATCTCACACCTCTTCTCTGTAAGGATTTTACCCTTTTTACAGGAAAACAGCCTGTTGGTCAAGAACTCTTTCAGTAGAACATTTTTGGCATCCATTTCCCGGATTATGCCTCATCTAAAGGGTCCTTCAATGTGACAGTTAATTCAGCATAATTAAAAAAAACTAGCATAGGGCGCCTGGGTGGCTCAGTGGGTTAAAGCCGCTGCCTTCGGCTCAGGTCATGATCCCGGGGTCCTGGGATCGAGCCCCACATCGGGCTCTCTGCTCAGCGGGGAGCCTGCTTCCTCCTCTCTCCTCTCTCTCTGCCTGCCTCTCTGCCTACTTATAATCTCTCTCTCTCTCTGTCAAATGAATAAATAAACTCTTTTAAAAAATTAGCATAATAAATACAGCTTCTGGGGCACCTGGGTGGCTCAGTTGGTTGACTGTCTACCTTCAGCTCAGGTCATGATCCTGGGGTCCTGGGAGGGAGCCCTGAATNTAAAAAATTAGCATAATAAATACAGCTTCTGGGGCACCTGGGTGGCTCAGCTGGTTGACTGTCTACCTTCAGCTCAGGTCATGATCCTGGGGTCCTGGGAGGGAGCCCTGAATCGGGCTCCCTGCTCAGCAGAGAGCCTGCCTCTCCCTTTCCCTCTGCCTGCCACTCTGCCTATTTGTGCTCTCTCTCTAGCTCTCTGTCAAATAAATAAAATCTTTAAAAAATAATAATAAAATAAAATAAAATAAAATGATACATATATACATACAGCTTCTGTCCTCAAGGAGATTATACCAGATGCCTTCACCTCCTCCTGGTCCCACTTTTTCCAGGTCTTGCCACAATCCTGGTGGTCCCTTTCTGCCTCTACTGTAATTCTAATGGGTCTTCCCTTTTTCCACTTTTACTTAAAATCTAGACACTCCACAATTTGTCTTCGGATTAACCACGTAATTCTTTAGGAGTAGTTTTCAATCACATCTAATATTACAACTCAGAAATCCTGTCTTCTCTTGTGGTGTGGGCCCTGACATTCTCTGTGAGAACAGGCTGAAGGGAAAACTAATGCTTATATTGAATTCTATTTTACAGATGGAATCCCAGCTAATCAGTAAGTACTCCCAGAGTACTGCAAGGCCTTGGAATATTGCCAGTTGGTCATTTGTTCAATTGAATCTGGAATAAATAGATACATCTAGAAGAATACAAAGTGCCAAATTTGATAAAATAAGAAAAACAAAGCTTGAATAAATAAGTAAACATTGAAGAAATTGAAGTGATGGCCAAAGATCTCTCCTTCCAAAGAGCCAGGAATGTTTCACAGATGAGTCGTACAAAGCTGCTCGGCTTATTGCATGAGGCCAGTGAAATTATGATGCCAAATCAGATAATANGTAAACATTGAAGAAACTGAAGTGATGGCCAAAGATCTCTCCTTCCAAAGAGCCAAGAATGTTTCACAGATGAGTTGTACAAAGCTGCTCGGCTTATTGCATGAGGCCAGTGAAATTATGATGCCAAATCAGATAATAACAGTAAAAGAAGATAAATATATAAGCTCATTTTATTTATGAATGTGTTTTAAAATTATTTCAAAAGTAACTAAATACAACAGCACTTTTCAAAATTACATTTTTTAGAGTTCCTACATTCCCAAGAATGTATGTATGATTCAGCATCAGAAAAATCAATGTAATTCACCATAGTAATATGTTGAAATATAAAACTGAAATCATTATGGCAAACAATGAGGAGGGATTTTATTAAATTAGGTGGTATCTATCATGAAAAATTCATAAATATCCAAGTAATAAAGGGACGTTTTTCAGCTTGGTGAACCAACGACAAAATGTTACATAGTAAACTAACTCTAAATATGTTCCTGATAAGATCAGAAATAAAACAAAGGTGACCTCAAGACCAACACTGATAAACAGATTATTGAAGGTCCTGTAAAACATTATGTACATATTTAAAAAAAATAGAGACAGCAAAAGAAGAAAGAATGCAACAGAGAAAATAACTGATGCAATATAGCAGATTATGAGAACGAGTGACACAACCTACATGATCCCCTCAATAGACACAAAGAAATCACTGGACCAAATCCAGTGCCCATTTCTCAAAAATGAGAAACAGAAATGAACTTCCTCAACTTGATAAAGAGCCTCTCTGTAAAATCTAAAGTTAGTATTTTACTTAATATTAAGATTCTGAATTTTTACCCCGAGATTCGGAACAACACATGGATATCCACTCCTAACACTCTGATTCGACATTCAAATGGATGTTCTAGACAATATAATCGGTCAAGAAAAAGAAATAAAAGAGAGCCAGATTGTAAAGAAAAAAGTAAAATTCTTTAATTACATACAATGTGATCCTGTTTGTTAAAAAAACAATCCTAATAAAGCCACATACAAAATGGCTATATGAACTCATAAAGGTCAGCAAAAGCAAAGGACACAAGATCAGCGTACAAAAATCAATCTTAAAAAAATCCATCTTATTTCTATATGCTACAAATAATCAAACTATTCAGAAAGCAATTCCATTCATAATAGCATCAAAAATAACAAAATTCTGTCAGCAATATGGCAGCTGGTGGAGCAGGAAGATCCTGAGCTTGCCTCCTCCCAAGGATACACAGAGGCAAGAGCGACGTGTAATGCAACTCACTAGAAAACAACCTGAGACTGACACAGCAGATTTTTCACACCTAAAGGCATAAAGAGAAAGCCTCATTGAAAAAGGCAGGAAGGAAAGAGGCAAGGTAGGATAAAAAAAAAGCCCAGCATAGTGGCAACCCCCAAGCAGGAGATATATCACAGGTGTGGAGGCACAACATGAGAAGCAAAGGGATCGGGCGCCTGGGTGGCTCAGTGGGTTAAGCCTCTGCTTTCGGCTCAGGTCATGATCTCAGGGTCCTGGGATCCAGGCCCACATCGGGCTCTCCTCAGCGGGGAGCCCGCTTCCTCCTCTCCCTCTGACTGCCTCTCTGCCTCCTTGTGATCTCTCTCCCTCTGTGAAATAAATAAATAAAATCTTTAAAAAAGAAAAAAAAAAAAGAAGCAGCAGCAAAGGGATCAAGCCTAAGGTTGGCTTGGCTCTGAACACTTGCAGTGGGAAGAGGAGCTCCCATGACCTATGTCTTTGAAAATCTGTGTGGCTTAATGCTAGGAGGACCAGGGGGCTATAGGAAACTGAGTCTCTGCTCTTAAAGGGCCAGCATGCTATGTCACTTAGCCAGAGGCCCAGCACAGAATCAGCAGTTTGGGGTGCCTGGGTGGCTCAGTGGGTTAAAGCCTCTGCCTTCGGCTCAGGTCATGATCTCAGGGTCCTGGGATCAAGGCCCGCATCCCTGCTGGCGCTGCTTGTCTCACCATGCAATCCCCTCCGGGCCCACCCTACCCAAAGGCTTTCTATCAGGCACCCCTCCGAAGAAGCTCCAACGCCACCACATTCAGCTGGCAGCCCCCGGCCACAGCAAGCACCTTCAAGAGCAATTCCCACCTGAGGTTTGGGGAAACTAGTCCCATCTACCAGTGCCTCCACAGCAGCTACAGCGAGGTCTCTCAGCTGTAACAGGAGCTAACCCTGTCCACCAGGGAGCACACAGTAGTTGCACTAGTCTTTACAGACAACCAGGCTGAGTGCCAGTCTTGCCAAGTGGGTATCCTTAACAATTGTGGATGACCACAATAGGAAGGTGCATGTAGCTCACAAAGGCATGCCACTGGAGCACCTGGCTCTGGTGTCCAGGGGAACAATGTTACTGGGCACCAGAGGTCATAAGGCCACTCGCTACTTTCAAGACCAAGAGACACAGCTCATCTACCTCAAAGATACTAACAAACACAAATGGTCAAACAAAACAGTGAGACAGATAATTATTTGAATATAATTCAAATAAAAGAACAAGACAAAACCACAGAAAAAAGATAAGTAAAACACATGGGGTGCCTGGGTGGCCCAGTCATTAAGTGACAGCCTTCAGCTCGGGTCATGATCCCAGGGTCCTGGGATCGAGCCCCACACAGGGCTCCCTGCTCTGCAGGAAGCCTACTTCTCCCTCTCCCACTCCCCCTGCTTTGTTCCCTCTCTTGCTTTGTCTCTCTCTGTCAAATAAGTAAAATTAAAAAAAAAATAAGCAAAACACAGATAAGCAATCAATCTAATAAAGGACTCAAAGTAATGGTCATAAAGATAGTCACCAAACTTGAAAGAATGGATTAACTCAGTGAAAACTTCTACAAAGAGAGAAAATGTAAAAAAGAACTAGTCAGAACTGAAGGATACAATAACATATAAAAAATAACACTAAAGGGAACCAACTCCAGATTACAGAATGATGAACAAGACAACATCTGAGAGCTGGATGACATGGTAGTGAAAAGGAACCAATCTGAGAGAGAAAAAAAAAAAATTTAAAAAGTGAGGATAGGGCGCCTGGGTGGCTCAGTGGATTAATGCCTCTGCTTTCGGCTCAGGTCATGATCTCAGGGTCCTGGGATCGAGGCCCGCATCGGGCTCCCTGCTCGGCGGGGAACCTGCTTCCCCCCCCCTCTCTCTGCTTGCCTCTCTGCCTCCTTGTGATCTCTCTCCCTCTGTGAAATAAATAAATAAAATCTTAAAAAAAAAAGTGAGGATAAAGGCACCTCTACAGCACCATTAAGGGTACTAACATTCACTTTATAGGGATCCCACAAGGAAAAGAGAGAGAAAGAGAGCAAAAAACTTATTTGAAGAATAACAGCTGAAAATTTCCCTAACCTGGAGAAGGGAAAGGACATCTATGGTAAGGAAGCACAGAAAACCACAAACAAGATGAACCCAAAGACGTCCACAATACACATAATAAAAATGCCAAAGATTAAAGGTAAGGAGAAAACGTGGAAAATAGCAACTAATTACATACAATGGAAACCCCATAAGTGCCTGAGCTGATTTTTTGGCAGAAACTTGATAGACCAGAGAAAGTGGCACAATATATTCAAAGTGCTCAAGGGGAAAAATTACAACCAAGAATACTTAACTCAGCAGGATTATCATTCAGAATTGAGGAAAACAAAGAATTTCCTGGACAAACAAAAAACAAAGGTGTTCATCATCACAACACTGGCCTTTTAAGAAATGTTAAAGGGATTTCCTTAAGCAGAAAAAATCCTAACTATAACTCAGACAATTATAAAAGGAAAAAAATTCACTGGTAAAATCAAACATACAGTGAAGGTAGTAGTAAATCAATCATTTATAAAGCTAGTATGAGGGTTAAAAGTCAAACATGATAAAATAAATTTTATATAGAAAAATTAGTCAAGGGCTATACTAAATAAAAAGATGTAGAATATGATATCATATATATAAAACATGGAGAAGGGAGTAAAAATGTAGTGCTTTTAGAATGTATTTCTAGATTGCTATGTACACAAAATGTTATATATCAATTTCATGATAACCACAAACCAAAACCTATGATACACAAAAAATAAAAAGAAATGAATCCAAACATAACACTACACAAAGTCATGAAATCACAAGGGAAGTGAACAAAAGAACAGAGAACCACAAAAACAACCAGAATACAATTACCAAAATAGCAGTAAGTATATTCCTATCAATAATTACTTCAAATGTAAATGGATTAAATGTGCCAGTCAAAACACAAAGTGTGACCAAATGCACAGAAAAACAAAACTCACCTATATGCTCCTTACTAAAGACACATACAGACTCAAAGAGGAAAACACGGGACAAGACAGTCCATAAAAATTAATTAAAAAAAAAAAAACTGGGCCAGCAGTACTCCTATCAGACAAAACAGACTTTTAAAAATGACCCCTAACAAAAGACGAGGGTGTGGCATAATAGCAAAAAAAAAAAAAAAAAAAAACCAAAAAAAAAAAAAAAGCCAATAAGAAACTAAATATCTATGCATCTGACATAGGAACACTTAAATATATAAGGGAAATATTAATAGACATAGAGAAAATGACAGTAATACAATAATAGTGGGGACTTTAATACTTCATTCACATCAACGGATAGATAATCCATAAAGAAAATCAACAAGGAAACAGTAGCTTTGGAGGGCATATTAGACCATATGGCCCTACCAGATACATACAGAATATTCTATTCAAAAATAGCAGAAAACAAGGACATCTGGCTGGCTCAGAAGCATCTACTCTTGATCTCAGGGTCTTAAGTTTGAGCCCCATATTAGGTGTAGAGATTACTTAAATGAATAAAACCTTAAAAGATAACAGAAACAATATTCTTTTCAAGTGCACATAGAACATTCTGCAGGACAGATCACAGGTTAAGCCACAAAACAAGTCTGAAAAAATTTGAGAAGATTTAAATCATATCAAGCGTCTTCTCTGACTACAATGTTATGAAACTAGAAATCAATTACAAGAAAATATCTGGGGGAAAAAAAAAGCCTAAACAACATGTTATCAAATAACCAATGGGTCAAAGAAGAAAAGAGAAAATTTAAAAATTCTTGATGACAAGTGAAAGTGCAAACACAAGAGTTCAAAAAGTTTGGGACACAGGAAAATCAGTTTTAAGAAGGAACTGTTAACTATAAAGGCAAACCTCAAGCAACAACAAAAACCCCAAATAAACAATCTAACTTTACACCTAAGGAAATAAAAAAAGAACAAATAAAGCCCAACACTAGTAAAAGGAAGCAAACAACAAAGATCAAAGTAATGAAAATTTTCCAACAAATAAAAGTCTAGGACTAAAAAGCTTCACAGGTGAATTTTATCAGACATTTAAGAAAGAGCTAATACCTATCCTCTCAAATTATTCCAAGAAATAGAAGAAGGAATGCTTCCAGATTCATTAAAGCCAATTTCACCCCGATAATAAACCCACACAAAGATACTACCAGAGAAATTACACACCAATATACCTGATGAACATAGATGCAAAAATCCTCAACAAAGTATTAGCAAACCACATGCAATAATACATTAACAGGATCATTCAACAAGATCAAGTAGTATTCATTTGGGGATGCAAGGATAGTTCAGTATCTGCAAATCAATCAATATGATATACCACATTAACAAAATCGGTAAAAATCATAGGATCATCTCAATAGATGCAAAAAAATTTTTTTGAAAAAATTCAACCTCTGTTCATGATAAAAGCTCTCAACAAAGTCCATATATAAGGAACATACCTCAATGTAATAAATGTCATATATGAAAAATTCACAGCTAAAACCCTACTCAATGGTGAAAAGCTGGCAGCTTTTCTTCTAAGATCAGAAACAAGACAAGTATGTCCCCCTCACCAATTTTATTCAACATATTACTGTAGGTCCTAGCCATAACAATCAGAAAAGAAAAAAACTCATCCAAATTTGTAAGTAAAATTGTCACTACTTGCAGATGACATGACACTACATATAGAAAACTCTAAAGACTTAGAGTTTTCTCCACCAAAAACTACTAAAACTAATAAGTGAATTCAGTAAAGATGCTGGATTCAATAATGATATACAGAAATCCTTCAGATTTTTATACACTAGTAACTGACCAGGAGAAAGAGAAAGTAAGAAAATAATCCCATTTACAATAGCATCAAAAAGAATACCTAGAAATAAATTTAACTAAGGTGGTGAAAGACCTGTACTCAGAAAATTTTAAGAAACTGATGAAAGAAACTGAAGATACAAATGGAAACCTACACCATGCTCATTGACTGGAAGAATTAAAATTTCCATACTACCCAAAGCAATCTACACATTCAATGCAATTCCTATCAAAATACCAGTAGTCTTTTTCATAAAACTAGAACAAATAATCCTAAAATTTGTATAGAACCGTAAGAGACCCTGAAGAGCCAAAGCAATCTAGAGAAAAAAGAACAAAGCAGGAGGTATCAAATCTTATGTATCAAATTATATTGCAAAGCTATAGTAACCAAAAAAGTATGGTATTGTCACAAAAACATACACATAGATCAATAGAACAGAATAGAGATCCCAGAAATTAATCCATACTTATATGATCAATTAATTTATGGCAAAGGAGGCAAGAATATACTATAGGGGTAAAGGTAGTCTCTTCATAAATGGTTCTTGGAAAACTCAACACCTACATGCAAAACAATGAAATTGGACCACTTCCTTACACAAAAATAAACTCAAAATGGACTAAAGACCTGAATATAAGACCTGAAGCCATAAAACTTCTAAAAGAAAATGTAAGCAGTAAGCTTCTGGACATTAGCCATAGCAATATTTTTCAGAATAAGTCTCCTCAGGAAAGGGAAACAAAAACAAAAAAATAAACAATTGGGACTACATCAAACAAATGAAAAAGCAACCTACTGAATGGGAGAAAATATCTGAAAATCACATACCTCATAACGGGTTAATATCCAGAATATTTCAAGAACTCATACATCTCAAAACCAGAAAAAAAAAAAAACCCAAATCCAATTAAAAACGAGATGACCTAAATAGACATTTTTCCAAAGACAACATACAGATGCCCAAAGACATATGATTAGGTGCTCAACATCACTAATCATCAAGGAAATGCCAATCAAAACCACAATGATATATGGCTTCACACCTGTCAGAATGGCTAGAATCAACAAGGGAAGAAACAAGAAGTGTTGACAGGAACGTCGAGAAAAAGGAACCCACATACACTATTGGTGGGAATGTAAACTGGTGCAGCCAGTGTGGAAAACGGTGTAGAGTTTCCTCAAAAAATTAAAAATATCATATAACCCAATAATTCCCTTTGGGATATTTGCCCTAGGTAAATGCAAACACTAGTTCAAAAAGATATATACACCTCTATGTTTATTGCAGCACTATTTAGAAGAGCCAAGATATGGAAGCAACCTAAATGTCCATCAGTACATGATGGATAAAGATGCAGCATTATATATACAATGGAATGCTACTCAGCCATAAAAAAAGAACGAAATCTTGCTGTTTGTGACAATCTTGGTAGACCTAGAGGTTATTAGGCTAGTGAAATAAGTCACACAGAGAAAGACAAATACCACATGATTTTACTTATATGTGGAATCTAAAAAAAAAAAAAAAAAAGAATAAACATCGACAACAAAGCCAGACTCATACATAGAGAACAAATTTGTAGGTGCCAGAGAGAAGGAGGTGGGGAGACAAGTCAAATAGTTTAAGGAGGTTATAAGGTAAACTTGCAGTTATAAAGCAGTTAAATCACAGGAATAAAATGTCAACACAGCAAATATACTCAATAATATTAGTAATATTGTAATAACTTTGTACAGTGATTGATAGTAACTAGACTTATTGTGGGGAGATTTCATAATGTATATAATTGTTGAATCACTGTACAACGTATGTCAACTATATTTCTACTAGACATACAAAAAATTAGGTGCCTGGCTGGTTCAGTCAATAGAGCAACTGACTCTTGATCTCAGGGTTGTGGGTTTGAGCTCCTTGTTGGGTGCAGAAATTACTTAAAATTAATTAAATCCTGAAGATAAACATGTATTTTGGGGCATCTGGCTAGACCAGTCTACAGAGTATGTGACTCTTGTCTCAGTGTCTTGAGTTAAAGCTCCACACTGGGCATGGAGCTTACTTAAAAATAAATAATTTAAAAATTAAAAAAAAAGACATTTTTTGAAGAGTTGGAAATTTAACAAAAGAATAAAATACTCAGAAATAAAGTTAACAAAAAAATGGAAGACTTGTTTATCAAAATTTACAGAACGCTAAGGAAAATTGGAGAAGATCTAATGAAGTGGAGAGGGACATTTCAGGTTTATATATTTGAAGATTCAATATGATTAAAATGTCACTTCTCTCCAAACTGATCTATAGATTCAGTATAAACTGTATCAAAATCCCTGCAGGCTCTTTTGCAGAAACTGACAAGCTGATTCTGAAATTTATATGGAACAGGAAAGGATCTAAACTGCCAAAAAAAAAAAAATTGACAAACAAGAACATTTATTTTTAGTTCTTTGAACACATTTGCCTTTAATTCTATGAATATATTTATAATAGTTGCTGTGAAGTCTTGGTCTGCTAAGTCAACATCTGGACCCATTTGAAGTCATTTTTTACTGAATCCCATTTTTCTGAGTATGAGTCACACCTTCCTGTTTCTTTGCATGTCTAGTAATATTTGGTTGGAAACTAGACATTATATAATGTTGTAGTGATTTCGAATTGTGTTGTGTTCATCTGCAGATTGTTGCTTTTTTGTTCTACTGCGTAGTTCACTTGCCTGCACTGAAACTGGAAACTCAGTCTTTCCTGGGTTATGCTACTGCTGATATATCTGTTCTAATCTTACAGTATATAGTAATTGCTATGTTAGCGTGCAGTACACACTGTGCCTCAATGATTTTGGAAGTTCTGGAAGTTTCTGGAAGTTTTGGAAGTAATTTCACAGTCATCCAAGGATTTGGACAGACATTACACTTATACCTGAGAGATCACCCTCAAGTTTCCTTGCTTCTAGGCAACCCATCCTCCAACCAACTTCAAAATAATCTGCCATCCTCAAGCTCTGTCCTCCAGTTGGTTTTATCTTTAAATTTTCAACTTTAGCCCAAACTGTACACAACTGGAAAATGTACTTGCTTTAAAAAAAAAAAGTGGCAATAAATTCATGGGTGCCTTTTTTTTTTTTAATTTATTTGACAGAGAGAGAGAGATCACAAGTAGGCAGAGAGGCAGGCAGAGAGAGAGGAGGAAGCAGGCTTCCCACTGAGCAGGGAGGCGGATGCTGGGATGGACTCTGAGATCATGACCTGAGCCAAAGGTAGAGGCTTTAACTCACTGAGCCACTCAGGCACCCCATGGGTGCCTTTTTAAGTTCTGTCTTTCAAGTCTCCTTTTTGCTGTCTCCCCTGGAGTCCCCACACACGGGTAATTTGGCTGCCAGCCAGGAATTTAGGCAGAGTTGATACTCAGATTTTGATCTTACTCTTTATTACTATCCCACACAGAGTTTCTCCTTGTACTTCCATCTAGTTCTTCAATGATGAAGTGTGATATGGCACCTTGAACTGCTAGGGCAGTGGTTTGCATCTGTGGTATTCCAATTCTGTAGCTGTGGGGTTTAGGAATAAGCCCAAACCCTTCTCAGGCCAAATCACAACCTTGAAATTCTTAACTCTTCAGTTTTTTTCCAAGAGAAAACTTCCCTCTGGCTTCTATTTCAGATGCTCACAATACCTTCAATCCATTGCATTTTAAAATATTTTATCCAGCTATTATTATCATCATTACCTGTAGTGTGATTCGCATAATTACATGACTCCACACCCATTTACTAGAAGGTTCCCCTCCTCTTTTACATTAAATTTCTCCATTTTGGGGGGAAGTTCTTTTAAATACTACCAGGGCTCATCTTTAAAGGCATTATTAAACTTATTATCACTGATTTCTGTTGAAGGCAATGCTACACTTCTTTCTGTTTGAGACCACTGCACAGGAGAAGGTGGTCGGTGGGAACAGGCTGAATGAACGCAGGAAATTTAAAAGGCTTAGAGAATTGGAAAACAAGTATAAAACCAAGGGAAAGTTGGTCTGGTTTTAATTACTGCCATGCACTAGTAAGGCTAAACCATGTAACTGATTAAATACAACTCCCCTCTCTTTTGGTTTGAAGTATGCCATTGCTGTGATAAGCACATTTGAAACCCCATCCTCCTCCCCTCTAATTCTCAGTTTTTCCTAACAAGGTCTGAGATTTGAGATTCAGATAATTATTGTGTTACTATAGTTATACCACATAAGTTCTTCTTTTTTTTCTTTTTCTTTTTTTTTTTTCTGCATGTGTGTTTCTCGGCTTTGGTTAACAAAGTGTGTGAGGCTTGAGGTCTGGATTATTACTATCATGTTATATCAAAACCACGCATTGTAGGGCGCCTGGGTGGCTCAGTGGGTTAAAGCCTCTGCCTTCGGCTCAGGTCATGATCTCGGGGTCCTGGGATCGAGGCCCGCATCGGGCTCCCTGCTCAAGAGGGGAGCCTGCTTCCTCCTCTCTCTCTGCCTGCCTCTCTGCCTACTTGTGATCTGATCTCTCTCTCTGTGTCAAATAAATAAATAAAATCTTTAAAAAAATAAATAAAACCACGCATTGCCTCTTTCAAGATTAGTTATATAACTAGATCAATGCCAACTCATCATATTTAGCTTTGTTTTTTATACTTTCCCACTCTTGAATTCTACTTTATCTATCGATAATTTTACCAAGAAAAATAGGTCATTATAAACAATAAAATATCTTTATTTCACTCTCAGATGTAAAAACTTGGGTACAAAACTTGGAAAATACAATCTTTCCTCATAATTACTACAGACCTTATTCATTGTCTTCTGGTACATAATATTGCAAAAGAAATCTGAGGTCAGCCTGATCTCTGTTGCTTTGAAACTAAGGTGCTTGGTTTGGTTTTTTTTTTCTTTTTACCTCTGTGCTTATATGATTTTTTAGCCAATATTAGAAATATTTTACAAGCATATGTTTTCGGGTAGATTTCTTACTTATTTTTACTGGAATGCAATGTTTTTTTTTTCAATCTGTACACTTAGAATAGAGATTTAAGATTAGCTTAGGGAGCACTAAAGAAGCTACTAAAATTTCAGTGGCAGAATAAAAACTAGATGAGAGAATTTACTTAGAAGGGGAGTTGAAGTTTACCCAAGGGAATCTGATAATAGAATTCATATTTTTTAATTTTAAACTTCAAGAAATTTATACTGCTAATTTTTTATTATTTGTACTACACTATTACCTGGTGACATCTTAGGGGGGAATGTTGGAGTTCAGAGTGAATAGTCAAGAAAGAATTCTTCCAATGTCTTTGGTGCAAAAAGTTGGTCTTATTAAAGCACAGGACAGGATCCGTGGGCAGAGAAAGCTGCCCTGGGATCATGGGGAGTGGCTGATTATATACTTGCAAGTTGGGAGGGGGTCAAGGATAGGGTAAGTCTCTAAGGGATTTTGGAAGCAAGGTTTGCAGAACCTTGAGGGAACTAGCTGTTGTTGGGAAAAGGTCATTTATTACCGTCTAATAAAACCTTAGTCATGAGACCCTCCAGATGTGTATCGGTGGGCCATATGCTTGCGGATGATTGCCAAAATACATCTTAGGGGATAGAAATAAAGGAAGATTCTGAAGGAATTTTTATATGTTAAAGGAGACTTCCAGGATCCTGGAAGTCAGGACAATGTTAAGATTGCCTTTTGCCCTTAGCAAAGTATCAACATCCAGGCAGCTGAGCTCCTAGAGGAAGGTCACTCTGCCTGTCTCAAGGATTTGTCAATGGGCTGTAAGTTGTAAGGAAATTAATTTTTTTCTTTTGCTTTTGTTTCCTACGTCAATATCCTTGTTCTGTAAGTTCAGTTAGTCAATGTTACTGACCATAAGTTCAGACAGGAACTAGAACTAGAGGTGAATTCTTGGCCTAATGTTTAAGGAAGCCTCAAATTACTTATTAGTTTTGACCACGTTAGAAATTTCAGAGGACAATCCTAATAGAAAGGAATAGTGGCAAAAACTGAGGAAGGAACCATACCGAGTCATGTTAAAGAATTCTCTTATATTTCTTTGATCTCTCTCTCTCAAAGGAAATAAACCATAGTTTTGATAAACCAGTGGTCAAATTCCAAGCCTATTAGTTCAGATAAAAAATTTAAAAAAAAATTTTTTTTAAGATCGCATTTCCCCAAGTGTTCCTAGGTAACATCCCTCCCAAATGCCCTTTCCTTCCCCACCGCTGCTTTTGAATTTCAGCTTCCATTATCTTATGGCATTAGTCTTTCTCATTCCAAACTCTACCTTCTCCATTCTGTATATTGATAGCAGATTAATAGTCACAAAATGTTGCTGGACTTCAACTCCCAAAGTAAAAAAAAATAATAATAAAATCAATTTTCTCTAGTGTTTATAGGACACAGTCCAAAACACTTGGCCTGATATTTCAATATCTGCTATAATCTGGCTCCAATCCACTTTTCCAATCTACTTGATTATCATTTGCTTATCCAGACCCTCTGATCCAGTCAAACAGATATACTTATCATTCCCCACACATACTACGGACAGCAGAACCTTCTTCTCACGCTTTTGCTCATACTGAGTCTCCTGCTCTGAAAGCTTTCATCACTGTTTTCTCCTCATCTCAGTCCTCTTTTAAGACCCACCTCCAATTTCATTTCTCCCTGAAACCTTTCTTTACAACTTAAGCAATGTGCTGGCTCTCTCCTTCATAGGCAATCTGGCCCAGTACTCATTTAGTAACAATATGTGAGGCCATCTTTCTAAAGTCAGGTTAAGTCACTCTGTGTCCAAAGTTGACTCAGCCTTTCACCCAGCTCCCC
The DNA here is from genome assembly GCA_002007465.1 of Ailurus styani. NCBI lineage: Eukaryota > Metazoa > Chordata > Mammalia > Carnivora > Ailuridae > Ailurus > Ailurus styani. The sequence continues at coordinate 534,836 of LNAC01000183.1, forward strand.
AGACACTCCGAACACAGGTGCATCATAATCTTAAGCTCTAACGTCAGTCTTGTTGGCAAAGGCCAGATGCCTGGTGTGGGTGAGTCTCTATACCAATGTAGTCACTGAACTGCAAACTTCCTCTGTCCCCAAGAGTGTTGGCATGATCCGTAGCACCAAACTTCTATTTTAAATTTTTTAAATTTTGGGGGCACCTGGGTGGCTCAGTGGGTTAAAGCCTCCGGCTCAGGTCATGATCTCAGGGTCCTGGGATCGAGGCCCGCATCAAGCTCTCTGCTCAGCAGGAAGCCTGCTTCCCCCTCTCCCTCTGCCTGCCTCTCTGCCTACTTGTGATCTCTCTCTGTCACATAAGTAAATAAAATCTTAAAAAAAAACCTTTTTTTAATTTTTCTTCACCTCTCCAATTCCTTCTGGAAAATGGGATTCTGTTCTGTATTGCAGCCCATTCTCTGTAACCCTCTTGTCAAATGCTTTCCTATTACCCCGTCTTCTGGGAGATGCACTCCCAACACACCACTCTCCCAAATGACACTGCCACCCTAGAGACTGATCACCATTTCTCCTTCTGTTACTCTAAGTTCCTCTTCAGCAAGAATCTATTTACCTTGTCTTCAGATCGCCAGCAACTAGCACACAGTAGGTACATGAGTCATGCTTTTGAACAACAAAAACAACAACCAAATCCCCACTAAATGAGTCTCCATGAATTTTTGTGCTCATATGAATCAGGCCAATTTTGTCCTTTCCCTTTGCATACAACATAGTGGCCGGTTAGTTCCCCACCAAGGATCAGTTCTCCTTGTTTCTGTCCTGTCCAGATTCTCTTCTTCCTTATATGTCCATACTACTAACTTCCCAGAGTGCCTCAGTCAGCCATGAGTTACGACATTTAGCACTTTCCATCTCAGGCTCGTATCTGTTCGGATGGCTCTGACGGTGGATACGGACGGTGTCGTGATCCAATTTCTTAGACTCCTGATTGCATAGCCCAGTGCCCTGAAAACAGCAGACACTCAATCAAGTTTTGCTGCTGATGATCTGAGTTTATTATATAAAACTGAAATCATCTGTTTTCTTTAATGTTATAATGAATTATCTATCAATGACTCAATACTGGTTTCCTATTCCTCAATATATCCCTGGACTGTGCCAGATTTAGATACTTCCTCCTGATGTACAGTACTTCCCAGTCTCCTCACCTAAGAATTTTAATAATTTGCATTGCAATTATGACTATAGAGTAACAAGAACAATTTTATTTTAGAAAGGAGGGAGCTAGTAGCTCAATTTAACGCACACAAAAACACTGATAAATAATAAAGTCCTCTCCTTCAGAAAGCTCTAAATAAATCAACCTTTATTTATCTCATTTATTTTCTCTCTTTTTAGGCCTGATGTAAAAGCCTATTGTTATACCTTTGTTCTTAACTAATAATGTCATGGAAGGTGAGAATCATATCTGTCATTTGGATCATAGAGTCAACATAGATTACTAAAGCAGTCGTTTAATTTTAAAAAGCAGTAGAGACTCAGTGTATTTGTGGGCTATATCACAAAGGTCTAATAAAGTTGCTTTTACTTTAATCAGGTTATTAGAGACCTTATTATAGAGTTAGTTCCAATTATTTGGAAATACCAAAAATGAATGCATGACTCTTGGAGGGAAAGGTGAAGCAACGGAATTATTTTTGTCTGAAAGGAAAAAACCTGAAAGGTGACTTGCTATCCTTCTTTAAGGATGGTACCGTAAAGGGAACAGTGGCCTCATTTTACCCATCGTTGTGCAACGACTCGGAGAGCTGGGGACGGACTGGGCACTGGCAGTTTTGAAAAAGCCAGAGGTACTGCAGCTGTATTTACTGCCAAACTGGAAGTCAGACACACTGTCCTTCTGCCAGGCCACCAGAACAGAGACATCAGATAAGTCCTTCCAACTGCCAGAGGAATGGAGAGAGGACAGAATGAGCCAGACGGGAGGGGCTGGAACCCATCCTAGGCTGAGGCTGAAATCTCCATCTTGTTCTGCCCCGAAAGGGCCCTCTCACTCCCCAATTCCTCTGTGGAGGAAACACCCCCAATCCTCCATGCCTAGGAGTTAAGAGACACTCTCTCAGGCTCAGTTCTATCCCTATTTCTGCCAGACGTTAAAAGACTTCACTACACCATCATTTTTGAAGCCAGTTTTGATTTTAACTCACCCATCTCCCTTCCATTCTGGCCACAAATGCTCTTTATTTCCTACGTTCGCGAAGAAAATGGAATTAAATTGCTTCGGGGAAAAATTTAGAACATACATAAAGAACGATGTTCCGACTGCGAAACGAAAAGTTTCCTGGATCTAGAACAAGTTATTGAGAGATCCTTTAGAATCTTCTCCCAGAACCAAACGTGGAGTAGAAACACAAGCCTAGTTCTCAGCTGGTCTCTCTCGTGGGAGAGGAAGGTCACTAACCACCCTCTGAGGCTTCCGAATTTCAGTCATCAGATTGCAAATTCAAGAGTTTGAATGCCTGAATCCCCAAGGCCGGCCAGTGGTGTTATTTTGTGGCCCTTGGTTGATTCAACTGATTTATTTTATTAGCATTATCTAAGATCTAGATACTTTAAATCTGGACTTCATTTTCAGTATTGAACGGAGACCAACAACGCTGAATTCCGACTAAGAGCTCTCGGAAATATTGTCCACACTCTCATTTCCAAAAATACCAGTAATTTCCATTCATCTGCATATTGGACCACATTCTTTCTTCTCTAAGTCCTTTTTTCTATAATTATGTGTTTTTATTAAAACAACATGAAACTTTTGCTTATCCACTGGTTCTCCCCTTCTTTTTCAAAAATGGACTTTGAAAGGCAAACACCAGAACCTACGATTCTGTATCAACTATCCTATCTCTGCCCTCCTCATGCTCACTGTCCCTGCCTCCTTACCCTGTGCTCCTTATCCTAATTGCTCACTTACCATTTGGATTTTGTTCCTTCCATTTATTAGATATACACAACTTTGCACCATGACCTCTCTTTGCCAAAAGGTATTTTTCTATGTCCCTTTCCTCCTTAATATCGCTAGGACAACTTACGGCTCACTCCCTGAAAGGGACTCTGCCTTGTGCTTTGGGACACTACACTGAGTGATTCCTCTCTTTTTCTGGCACTCCCTTCTCCATCCCTCTGCTGGCTCCGTGCCTCATCCCACCTCTCATCTGCTGACATCTCAGGACGTCACTCCTCTGCCTGCTTTCCTTTCCACACTTACTCCTTCCTGGAAACACAGCCATTCTCACGGCTTTATTGACCAGGTTTTGCTTCTGACTTCTAAATTTACATCTCCAGCCCTAACCTGTTACCAAGTCTAGCATTTTCAGTTGCCCGATTCTATCAGGAAAGCTCCATTTCCTAATTTCTAAGACTAGGAAATTTGAATTCATCTTTCACTCTTTTCTCTCATCCCTGCCCTATTTTCCCTAATGGTGAGCCATCCGGAAGCCCACTCTTTCAGAGATGGGCTATTCATGTAAGCTGGAGTCCGGAACCACGAAGAGTGGAAAAGGAGGGAGAGAGAGAGAGAGAGAGAGAGAGAGAGAGAGAGAGAGAGAGTGTGTGTGTGTGTGTGTGTGTAGGGGGATCATTACCAATCCAGACAGTCTACAAAGAGTCTTTGCTAAGGGGGCCTAAGTAAGTATAACCCTAAGAAGAGAAATAGAAGGCTGAGAGGTAAGAATATATGATCAATATAGAAAGTCAAATTGGCACAAATTTAAAAGTTTAATGGCATCAAACTGGTATGTGGGGAAACAGGTACTTTCTTAAGAAGCCAGCAGCCATGAAATTTGATACAGCTACTTGGGATACAGATTTCTAAAGTGCCTCTTACAAATGTAAATGCACATACTCTATGACCCAGCAATTTCACTTCTTTATATATTCTTATGAAATATATGCCTTCATATGAAGAAAAGGGCATGCTTAAGAATTTCCTTGCAACACTGTTAATATTATAATATTTGAAATAATCTAAACGTCCCAACTAGGAGATGATTTAGTAACCTGTGATGTATCTCCTACTCTGGAATATGATGTGGCACTGATATGTAGGTGTGTACTGATAGAGAACCTTCTCCAAAGACATGCTGTTGAGCAGAAGACAGGTCCCAGAGTAACAAATACAATGCATCATTTCTATGAAAAAAATACACATACATAAACAACGCTGAAAGACTGCCTTCTTTTCAGGGAGATGTGAAGTACACAACCGTGGAACAGAAAATCTACACAGCAAACAGCTAGGAAGGATTATTTCTAGGGAAACAGGATAGGACGGAGGCTGGGATGGTACTCCAAGGGGATTTTGTCCTTATCTGCACTATCATTTTTTTTACAATAAGGAACAGTTATGTTTGTATTAATTAAGTAATTACTGGAGAGACAAGGACAGAAGGAAATGAAAAGGGAGAGGGAGGGAGAGCGAGAGAGAGAGAGAGAGAGAGAGAGAGAATGAGAGACAGCAAACAGGAACCAGGGAATGAAGCAAAGACAGGAAACAGAATAGCCAGAAATGAGCCAGGGCACAGATGGATCAAGGGACAGTTAAGGAACTGGCTCTGCAGACCCAGCCTGTCCACTGCGGTGTTCCTCGGACATGTGCCTCAGCACACTTGGCAGGTCCAGAAGCGTCCTCAAAGGAACCAAGTTGTGTTGGAAGGAGTAACCACTGAAGACAGGGTTGGATATGACTTGGTGCAGATCAGGTTTAGACCAGAGCCATGGTTGGCTAAAAAGAGGTCTTGTTGATGGGTAGGAGGTTCCAGGAGAATCCACAGACAAGGCAGGCAGAACTTTGGCCAAAGGGTACATGTCCTGTGTACACGGAAGGCAAAAAGAGCTCTACAGACTGAAGGTTAGATGCACATTTCAGGGGTAACTGTCAATGAGTTTTGTTTTTTCTGTGGAAGACTGAAGTACCTGTTGCTTTTTACCTTAGATAGTTCACACTGTTTTCTAGTCAGTTCTGTTATGAGGTAATTCTCCCACCCTAAAAACGTCTTAAATCTCTCCCCGGTTCTTAGTGACACAGTCAGATTCCCGATCCACTAGGATCATTCTAACAGCCTAATAGCTTCACTCTCTCTTCATTACAGTGCATCCTGCCTACCACTACCAAATTCATTTTCTTAAAGGATCACTTGCCTCTTATCAACTCACTTCATCAAGAAACAGCAGCCATTCTCTTTTGCCCACAGTCTATCCCAACACAGTGTCGGGATCAAACTCCTCTGTTTTGCTCTACGAGTTCTTAACAATGGAAAACCTGCCACACTTGGCTACCATGAGCTCCCTCTCTGCCCATAACCTGAATCACTGCTTCCTCAGGTCACGGGAAGAGAGTCCCCAAGTCTACCCCTTCGAAAGTCTACAAATTCAATGGGAGACCTCAGAGTAGTCCGCTAGTGTTTCTTCTCAATGTGGCCTAATTATTGTCATTCAAAGAAAATTGTTTTCTCTGCTTCTTACCTACCATCCTCCTTCCTTTCCTGAACCAAAGCACCTGAGCCATTTGTCCTGCCTCCGTGACCGGAACCCTATCACTTTCACACTAGCCCATCTTCCTCCTTTTCAGCTCAGCTCAGGCTCTTCATGCACTCCACTCTTGTGCCTTTGCTCCTGCTATTAGCCAGCTCCTGGTCAGCTCTCCCCACTCCTTCGTCTCTCCAGATCCTACACATACCTCCATCAGGCTCCATCCATCTCTACCACGTAGCCTGTCCTAGTAACTTCAGCCTACGGAGGTTAATCCCATCTCTAAATTCCTGCAGTATTCATATACATCAGAAAATAACACTAATACAGATTTTACTGTTCTTCATTATTTCATGTGTACATGTATTTATCTCCTTGGTTAAAGTACCTGAGAAGGAAGAACCATATCTTCGATTGATTTTTTTTTTTTTTGTATTCTCCGTAGTCAACATGGTGCCTTGTTCTTAATGAATAACTACTATGATAGCATACTTTGATGCATCATATACTTGAGGACGATTAGCCTTTACATATTATATTAATCAGAACTCTTTTGGCTATATATTGTGGTAACTTTGATCAAACCAACTGAGTTTAAAAGGAATTTGGTTCACCTAACTGAAATTGTAGGTGTTAATTAATTTAAGGCCAAGTTAGATCCACCGGCTCATGTAATACTAAAAATCAATCTTTCTACAATGACATCAAAAAGAATAAAATACCTAGGAATAAATTTAACCAAGGAGATGAAAGATGTGTACACTGAAAACTTTAGGAAATTAAAGAAGCTGAAGACAAAAACAAATGGAAAAATACTGTGCTCATAGATTAGAAGAATTAATACTGGTTTAACATCCATACTCCCCAAAGCAATCTACAGATTTAATGTAATCTCTATCAAAATGCCAATGGTATTTTTCACAGAAATAGAACAAAGAGACTCCCAATGACCCAAGCAATCTAGGAAAAGAACAAAGCCGGAAGCATCACACACCCTGATTTCAAACTATATTACACAGACACCATAATCAAAACAGTATGGTACTGGCATAAAAATAGGCTCATCGATCAATGGAACACAGTAGAGAACCCAGAAATGAGCGTACACATATATCAACGATTTGTGACAAAGGAGCCAAGGATATATAACGGGGAAAGGACAGTCTCTTCAATAAATGGTGTGAGGAAAAATGGACAGCCTCATGCAAACGAATGAAACCAGACCCCTAGCTTATACCACACTTAAAAATTAACTCAAAATGGATTAAAATTTTAATGTAAGACCTAAAACCATAAAACTCCTTGTAGAAAATATAGGTGACAAGCTCCTTGGCATTGGTCTTAGCAATGATATTTTGGATTTAACACCAAAAGTAAAGGCAACAAAAGTGAAAACAAACAAGTAGGACTACATCAAACCAAAAAGTTTCTGCATAGCAAAGGAAACTGTCAACAAAATGAAAAGGTAACATAGTGAATGGGAGAAAATATTTGCTAATCATCTATGTGATAAGAGGTTATTATCCAATATATATAAAGAACTCCTACAACTCAGCAAAAAAAAAAATCATATTAAAAAATGGGTAGAGGATCTAGACATTTTCTCAAAGAAGAGAAACAGATGGCCAAAAGGTACATGAAAAGGTGCTCAACATCAGTCAACATCAGAGTAAATGCAAATCAAAATCACAAACATATATCCCCTCACACCTGTTGGAATGGGAATTTTTCAAAAGACAAATAACAAGTGTTGGTGAGAATGTGGAGAAAAGGGAACCCTCGTGTGCTATTGGTAGGAATGTAAGTTGGTGCAGCCACTGTGGAAAACAGTGGGGAAACTCCTCAAAAAATTAAAAATAGAACTCCTATATAATCCAGCAATTCCCAAGGAATTTTATTTTCTGAAGACAATGATAACACTAACTCAGAAAGATATATGCACTGGGGCACCCAGCTGGTTCAGTCAGTACAGCATGTGACTCTTGACCTCAGGGTTTTGAGTTCAAGCTCCACATTGGGTGTAGAGCCTACTTTGAAAAAAATTTTTTAATAAAATTTAAAACAATAAAATAAAAAGATATACGTACCCATTTATTCACTACAGCATCCTTTACAATATCAAGATACACAAACAACCTGAGTATCCACTGGTAGTTGAATGAACAAAGAAAATGTGGTACACAAACACACACACAGTAGAATATTACTCAGCCACAAAAAAGGAAATCTTGTCATTTGCCACAACGTGCAGGCACCAAAAGGGCATTATGCTAAATGAAGTGAGACAGAAAGACAAATGCGTGATCTCACTTAACGTGTGGAATCCAAAAAGAGGTAAAGAAAAAACTAAGCTCAAAGGTACAGAGAAGAGACTGCTGGTTGCCAGAGGCACGGGATGGGAGTGGGCAATATTGGTGATGGGAGTCAAAAGGTACAAATTTCCAGTTATAAAATAAGTAAGTTATGGTGATATTATGTCTCATATGGCAGATATAGTGAAAACTGCACTGCATGTGTGAAAATTCATGAAGGAAACCTTAGAAGTTCTCATCACAAGAAAAATAATTTTGCAACTATGTATGCTGACAATATCAACTCTACTTATTTGCAATACAGTTGATCCTTGAAAAACTCGGGGATTAGGGGTGTCTACCCCCATGTAGTCAAACATCCATGTGTAACTGTGACCACCCAAACAATTCCTAATAGCCTACTGTTGACCAGAAACCTTACTGATAACATGGTAGTCATTTACTACATATTGAGTAAGTTGTATACTTCCTGTATTCCTACAAAGGTAGAGAAAAGAAAATATTAAGAAAACCATGCGAGAAAATCCATTTACAGTACCATACTGCATTTATCAAAAAAAA